>CATIWR010136902.1:0-31969 GCA_949677035.1 Omphalea diandra | reverse complement strand
CTATGTTACTTCCTTACTAATTATTAAAATTTCATACATAATTTTATTAAATGATCATATATAATTAACAGATAAAAAATTTAAAAAATAAACTAAGAATTTATTTAATTTTTTTCTTAAAATTTTAAGGCTCATTCAATAATGAGCGTAATAGTTTCATTTTTCTTATTTTCTAATTTTTTTATTAATCAAACAAAATCCTAAATCATAATGTATACATTTGACAATTAATGCAATGTGAAGAATATCACTATGGTGATGTGAAGTGTGACCATTAACAAACACACAATAAATAAAAATTAAAAAAATTGAATTATTAAAATTAAGTAAGAATTTTTTAGATAAAATAAAATTATTAACAAATACTCGAATAAAAGGTGTATTTATATATTTATATATATTGGAGTTCCAATTACTTTTTTTTTTGCTGTTTTTTTTGTTAAATTTATTTTTGCTTAGCTTTTATTCTTTAGTCATGTGTTACAGTATCAACATTATAAATATAATATTTTAGTATATTTTATTTTAAATTTAAATTTATCAATAAATAATAATAATTATTAAAATTTATTATAAAGGTGATGAAGATAATAGAGGTGAGAGTGAATATTATTAATTTAATGATGGTGATGAATTTGAAAGTGAGTATGGTGATTTTAGTGGCACGGTGATATAATGCTTATACTGTAAAATCATAATTTAAAAAATAACAAATTAAATTAAATCAAATTCAATATAAGAATTAAACCCAAATTGATTAATTTAGTTTCACTTGATTTGATTTATTGCAAAAAATAGATTTTCATATAAATAGTAAGTTCTAAATACAATTTTTAATATAAATAACAAGTTTTTAAATCAAATTGAATCAATTTAGCTTAGTTTAATTGATATGATTCATTTTTATTAAATATAAAATCAAATCAAATTAAAATAATTAAAATTAAAAAAGGAATAAAAACCAAAATCACAAAAAAATTAAAAATATTAAATTAATTTGATTTTATCTATTTCAAATTAAAATCAAAATTTATTTACTCATACATACTGTGAGTTGTTGATATTAGTAAATGAGAAATGAAAAGACATGAAGAGTTAAGAAAGGATAAAAAGTAATTTTGAGATTTTATAAATAAATATTAAATTTATTTACTTAACTAGTGATAAAAGTACAAAAATTTAATGGAAGAATAAAAAATCTAAATACAGAAAAAAGGCAAGAATAAATTAGTGTAGTATAAGATGAAAAATTAGAGGGGCTTATAAGTAATTATGTCTCTTTCGTTGATACTTCGATTTACGGCTTCGCCCTTCGCCACAGAACAAAAAAAAAAAACAGTATAATTAACGACACTTGAAAAATTAAGAAAGAAGCAAAAAAAATTCCTGTAGAACAGGGATAAAGAGATATAGAGGGCTCAATCAATCGATTCAGTTTGGCTTTGGCTGAATCGGTAATCTAAGTTTGACTTCAATTGGTTTCAGTTTGGGCAGTGCAATGACTGCATGTTCAGCGGCCGCTTCAAGCTCTGTGCTGGCGAGTGTACCCCAAATCCGTACATGTTTAACTCCGAAGGACGACGGCTATTCAAGGAGCCGCCGGGTCAGCTCCATACAGCCAAGGTTTTCTACTCCCTTGCTTCGATTCAATCCCAAGCCTAAATCTTTCTTTTACCCGAGAAGGTATGTAATTTCCTCTTGTTTTATGTTATTCAATTGCAATTTAGTTGTTGGAATTTTGGTTAATTATGTTTGCCCCTTGTGGACTTGAAGATGGCGGCATGAAGTTGCTAATGGAAGAGCAGGCTCTTGTAGAAAGAAGAACTACGCTTTGAAACTTCCTGGCTTGTTACTTTGTGATAGAGTGGTTGAGTCATCTTTTACAGAGCAACTTAACTGCATTTCTTGCTCTTTGAACCGCCGGGGAAAGCATTCTAGGATCGCTAGACCAGGAGCCTTTGTTGACAAATCTACTTTTCGTTTGCCTGGACATTCACTTGATGCTACTTCTGTTCGTTAACTGTTCTAACTTCCTTTCTTGACAGAAAATTCTGTTTTTCTTTTTCGTTTGTCATTTCACGATTTTGTGCTTGTAGTGTTAATGTCATGTCTGGAATTCAGTCACGGGCTGGTTTGCTTCTGTTGCATTATGTTAGTTAAAATTTAATTGCACATGCATATATATACATATATATGAATATGATGCTTAAAGGAAAAGAGGATTAGAACTGGCCTGGATGCTTGTAACTATGTGAACCAATTCATATTGGGCCGAGCTCAAGCTTTTGAACTGAGATTGAGTATACTATTTCAAGCTTAAATCCGATCATTAGTTTACTGATCTTATCTTTCTGGCTTGATTTTGCTCTTTCATACTGTTATATAGATTGAATATGTGATGACGTGAAGAAAATTGCAGATAAAAACATGCTCCATATTTTGAGTTTGGAGCTTTGGAAACTGTTAGTGTTTGTAATTTGTAATTCTCCTATTATTTAGAGTGCTTTGGGAATTTGTTTCTTATGCTTGTTATTGTGCTAGCTCTGAATGGATCCCATTCTGTCTTTCGTGTTATTCTTCCATTGTTTGTGACTGACTCTTTCCCATCTTTGCGCAAATAGTGAATTTGTTCTGCTGTGTTCATTGTAGTCTGTATAATTTTCAGGTGAAGCATATTCATGTTCCATATGCATCTGTGGGTCCTAATGAGCCACATGCAGCTAGTACAGCCTGTCCAGATGGTATTCTGGAGAGACAGGATTCAGATTTATTGTATCCTGAATTAGTAAGAACAGGATTAGCTGAATTTTTAAATACTGAACTTCCATCTCACCCAAAGTTGTATAGAGGGCAGTTGAAGAATGGTCTCCGTTATCTAATATTAGCAAATAAAGTTCCACCAAACAGGTATGGCGTATGCATTTCTCTATGGCTTCTGCTTTCAGGGAGGTCATGCTTCCTCAAGGATTTTTGAATTAAAGATGATTGCATGACAGAAACCGGATGCTTGCTTCAGAATTGACTTACATAACTGTTTTGCACTGAACTATGGTTTTAGATATTCTTGTGACTATGTTATAAGACCTAGTAGATGCTTTTGAGAACATCTGATGATGCTAATATTGAAGATAACAGATATAAAATGGTGCAGAAAATTTAGGAGATATAACTAAGAACCCCTGAATAGTGAATCTTAACTGCATTCAGAGTTTAAGTATGTTGCCAAGTTGATGTTTGAAGTTTTCTTTGCCTGAAGAAAGATCTAATGCTGACATTTGTTGGATACTTCAACTGAAGGAAAATGAGTTCAATGACATTTTTAATACCTAAAATACTAGAATTGAAGTTGTGAAATTTGACCTGTTCCAACACTTCTAACGGTTAAGATCATTCAGTCTTTATCAACTTTATCTGTTATTTTAGAATGCTTGGCTATGGGGTGGATCCAAGATAGTAATTGGAGGGGATAAAATTTCAGTAAGAGTTTTTTTAATAGAATTAGTGAAAAATATACACGAAAAATATCAAATTCTTATGTAAGTGCATAACAAATAGAAAGAAAATTCATGTTTTATGTATTAATATATACTAATAAAATATATATTGAAATAAGAGGTAATTGAATAGAACATATGAGTATTTAGTGTCAAAACTAAATATAACTTAAAGCTGAATAATTAAATCACATCAATAGAATCACAACTTTTGAGGAACAATTTAACAAAACTCTATAAATGTCATATTAAAAATTGAGGAAATAAAAGTTGAAATTTAATTTTTGCCTTTATTAAGAGATGCCAATTTAAGAAATTTCTTCCTATTTTATCAAAATTATATCAAACCTAAAAAAAGCTGTTTGTCAAAACTTGAGGGGCCAAGGGCATCTCCCTCCGTCCCTGCTTGGCTGTAGATGCTTGCACTTAGTTCTCTCACACATTAATAAAGGAGGCTGTTGTAGAACATTACATGCTGAGGAATTGTCTAATGCTGGAATTTTTTATTTTATTTTGCAATTTTGCACGTGATTATCATTTGGTATTGTAATTACTGTAGATATGGCATGGGGGTTGCACATAGGAATGTCAAATATCCAATCAACGAAAGCTTGACTTAAATCAATGCACTTCAGTGTTTCTCAAGGATTATGGAGTGTACATAGATGAAGGGGTGTTACCAGCTGCCAAGAATTGAGTTGAAGAAAACCCATGTTCATAATCATTTTGATAATAACCTTTGAAGGATATTTTACAATTACAAATATGTAATTACGTATTCAATGACATACTATTTTTGTTCACCAAATGATCTGTTTTCAGCGGAAAGAATAACATAGTTTGGAAATGTTTATTTGTGTATATGTATGGGGATTTACAGTAAGTTATGGTATATACTGTGTAAAATGGGCACCTCTCTGTGTCTCAGTTTGCTTGTCTGCTTCTCTAATGGACAAAATAATATTTTGCGCATATAGATTCGAAGCGCACATGGAAGTTCATGTAGGATCAATAGATGAGGAAGATGATGAGCAAGGAATTGCACATATGATTGAACATGTTGCATTTCTCGGAAGTAAGAAAAGAGAGAAACTCCTTGCGACAGGCGCTAGATCTAATGCTTACACAGATTTCCACCATACTGTTTTCCACATCCATTCACCAACCACTACAAAGGTTTGTTTTTAATTTTTTTTGCTTTCTTACAGACATTGGGAATTGTTCTTAGTTATGTGTGTGTATTTCCTGAATGAATATAACTACTATTTTTGTGGCCAATGCTTAAATCTATAGTTAGTTGACACTTTTCCCTTAAGAGAACATTATGAGCTCAAATCCCCACTCCATCAGCTATAAAATAAAAAAAGAAAAAATAATAATTCCTGAATCTTACTTCTAGTTTTGTGTTCTCATTTTATTTTGCCGTCCTTAATCACTGGGATGTGTTCTTCTCCATTTTATTTTTATGTGATTTTCACATTGAAGCTTGGCGGCAGCTCTTTCTGGGGTTGGAGGAAATTGAACAAGAAAATATACAAATCAATTACCTGTTATATATCTGTACCATGTCTAAGAAATTATACAGTATGTAAATTCATTTAGCATATGTGCTGAGTGGTAGGTAGTTAACACCACAAGACATGGATGCCATTGCAAAATATGGAATTGGGGGGGTACAATTCCACATATGATAGCACATACATTGCATTACTCATCTTAATATCTTATGTTGACTTCATATTACATGGTTTCCCCTGCCAGAAGAAAGAGAGAATTTTATGAAAGCATTGAAAATAGATCACATCCATTATTTGAAGAACTCCATTTTTCATAATAAGATAAGCTATGGCACGTTATGCGTTTGTCCTATAGCTGGCATTGAGACTGCATAAAGCATTGGAGTGTTACAAATGTTAAGAAGTTATTTCAGGGATAAGGTTTTTTTTTTTTTTCCTGTCCAGGTTTGAAGATTTATAATTTCCAATATGATACAAATGTAATGTTGTTGTCAAACTATCTATGCTGCATAGGTTGAATAACATTGACTGGATAAATCTATTGGTATGCCTTGTGACAATCTCTGTTTGTGCACTCATTGTCACCAAGAACAACATTTAGGAACCTTTAGTAAGGTCAAGTTAGATTTGTGTATGTTTGCTCTTTCAGTATAAGTGAAGATAGTTCATGTCTTTCTTTCATTTACTTATGTGTTGAAGATATTGTTTTGTCTGATTTAAGTCATCTGGTTTTTATTGTTGAGAAATGGGTTATCTTTGTCAGGATGCTGATGGTGATCTACTTCCATCTGTTTTGGATGCCTTGAATGAGGTATGAATAAGAATTTTGCTATATGTTTAATATGCATGCCCTGATTTGATAAAAGAATTCATTACTGGTAATAGGACAGGAAATTTTCATATGCATTATTAATGCTTTATTTCATTATTACATTGAATTAAGGGTGTGATATTTGGTGTCTTGCATGAATTTATGTTCTTGAGGACAGATAGCTTTCCACCCAAAATTCCTCTCGTCTCGAGTTGAAAAAGAGCGACGAGCTATTCTTTCAGAATTACAGATGATGAATACAATAGAGTATCGTGTAGACTGCCAGGTAAAGACTGATTTTGTTATTTTGTTGGTACTGGTTAATGTCTTTATATTGCTGGTTAATATCATTGTTTTTGAATGTTTCTTTTTGAATGCAGTTATTACAACATCTACATTCTGAAAACAAGCTAAGCAAAAGGTTCCCTATCGGACTGGAAGAGCAGATTAAGAAGTGGGATGCAGATAAAATTAAGAAATTCCATGAGCGTTGGTACTTCCCTGCAAATGCAACCTTATACATTGTTGGTGATATTGATAATGTCTCAAAGACAGTTCACCAGATTGAAGTATGTTACAAATTAAATTATATCACGCAAATATTTGTGTCTGGCTTAGTAATTCTACTTATTAGAAAAAACAAAGAATATCAATCATTTGTTGTCATGCAGGCTGTCTTTGGACAAACTGGCCTTGAAAATGAGACAGCTTCTGCACCTAATCCTAGTGCATTTGGTGCGATGGCTAGTTTCCTTGTTCCTAAGCTCTCAGTTGGGCTACCTGGAAGTTCATCACCCGAAAAGTCTTCTAGTTCTATAGATCAATCTAAAATCTTGAAAAAGGAAAGGCATGCAGTTCGTCCACCTGTGCAGCATGATTGGTCTCTCCCAGCAAGCAATTTACATATGAAACCACCACAGATTTTTCAGCATGAGTTGCTTCAGAATTTCTCAATTAATATGTTCTGCAAGGTAGGGTCTATTAAAAGCAAGACATTTTTTAAGTTCTACTCCAGTTTTATTAGTCTTTGACTAGGGTTCTGATTCCTTTTTTTTTTTTAAATCTAAATTTAGATTTTTTAACATTGTTTTTGGGTATTATGCTATGAATTTTACTGCAGATTCCAGTGAACAGGGTACAAACATATGGTGATTTGCGTAGTGTTCTAATGAAGAGAATATTTCTATCTGCATTGCATTTTCGTATTAATACACGTTACAAGGTGTGTGATTGCTTTTAATATTGCAAACAAATCGTTCATATTCCTAATTGCTCCTCCATTTTGGTTGTTTGGCCTTTGTCTTTTCATTTCTTCACATTTTTCGTTTGAAGGACTTGGACTATGAATGATAATGACTATTTAATTGACAAGGTTTGATATTTCATCTGATCTTATTGCTCATAGCATTTTTGCTTGGTCTTTTTTTGAGTTCAGTGTTCATGAAAGTAATTAATATACAAGAAGTATTATAATCTGAAATTAAGCATGTATATAGGATAATAGAAAATAGCCAATTGTTAACTAGTAATTTTCCTGCTTGCATGTGTTAGGCCTACATCATTTAGTTTGGTTAGTGCTTTGAATGTTTCACTGTTTGTAGAAATTTTCCGAGCTTGAATCCACTATTTGACTCTCATTCTGATGGATGAGATTTTGACTTATTATGGCTAATAGTATTTTGCTTTTTTAGAATTTGTGCATCTCAATGGTCTGTATGCAAATTAAATGCATATTAATTTAACAATTGAGGAATCAAACATTTATGAATTTTTTTGATGGCTTCTTCTATGTTGTAATAGTATCTTTGTAGTTTGGTTTAGTGCTTTGAAGGTTTTGCTACTTGTGAAAATTTTCAGAGTTCAAATCCGCCATTCACCTCAATTGAATTGGATCATAGTGATTCTGGAAGGGAAGGGTGCACTGTTACTACTCTTACTGTGACTGCGGAGCCCAAGAATTGGCATAGTGCAATCAAAGTTGCTGTTCATGAGGTTTGTGCTTTTTTTTGCTTTCAGTAAGACATTAAGTGCAATTTTATAATGTAGAATTTGTTATGTTGGTGGTCTTCATTAGCAAGTTTACAGAAATTAATAAAACTGAATTTTGGTGTTTTGACAAGGTTAAGAAGGCAAAAAGTCTGAGTTCACACACACACACACACACACATATATATGCTATCTATTATTGGTTTGATATATGGTTTGAAAAGAATATGAAGATTTTAAGGGATCATGTTTGATCTTAGCTATTGTTGCGGTTTAAGATATCCTGCCTAAGGGCCTTTGCTTTTGGGATGTCTAGTGGTCTTCTTGGTTCAGTGCAGTCTTCGTGACTTATTTGGACTCTTATGCTTTTTGTTATACTTAAAGAATGACTTGTTCTTACTTTGTGTTACTAAATTCTTTCCTTGGATTGATATGGACAAGGCCTAGCTTTATAAAGTCTGAACCAAATAACTGCTTTTACATCATGTAACAACCATTAAATAATGGTTTTGGAGAATGCCATGGTCATTACGGCCATTATTGGACATGTGAAATAAATATATATATATATATATATATATATAACCATGTATCTAAGGATTTTTATCCATTTAAATTTTCCCTCATTTTGCTTTTATAGGACGTGAATCTTGTATTCTTACTGCAAGAAATTGACAGTTTAGCAACAAAATTGGAACACAAAAAGAGGAATGAGGATTATCTAATTATGGACGGATTAAAAACAAATATTTATTCTATTGGGAAATTGTGGAGGGAAGTTTGTGGCATGAAAGCTAGGACATAACAATGGATTTTTGAAACATTAGACTTACAGGTTGGGTCCGCCCATAATGGGATATGGGATTAATCAACTGCCTATGGACAGTTGGCATTGTAATAGAAACTCCTAGAAGGGAATTACTAATTATAAAAAATATAGAAGTTTTACATAAATAATCAAAGAAACAACACAGAAAGAGGTTTGCACCTAATAACAAGAAAAGTTCGAATAATTTTTTGTAATACAAGTGTATGGGTTTAAATTATGAAAACAGACAATTTTTGAATTCCACGAGTGTAGCTAGAACCTAAAATTATTACTCAATTTATCAGATCTAAAGATTCAGTTTACCAGTTCCAAAAGAAGCAACAACATCATTTGAAACTTAAAACCATAGAAAAAAACAAATATTTATACTAATTAAAGCAAAAGCAATTTATTAATTACCTATAGAAGGACGGAAGCGTGACTAGAGCTTGGTGGGAACTTGTGATTGGCCTTAAGAATTCGAACCCAATCCCATTCTTCATTATTACCACTTTCATTGTCCAAAACCTTGAGAAATGGACTGAAAATGAGAATTAGTTTTTTTAAAAAAAATTTTCCTCTTTTATCAAGGAGTTTTTAATAAAGCTAAATAGGAATTTTATTGCTATAATAATTATTAATTACATATAATATCTATTTAAAATATATTGCCTAAATTAGTCTTCAAATTAATTAGTCTATTTAAATGTTTTACCCTTCATTGTTCTTTTATATATATTATAGATATTTTTAGCATGTACCTAGAGTAATTTTCAGACTTTGATGACTTAACTAATGAAACTTATCTGTGAATAATAACACTTAAGATTATTAGAATTTTTATAAATTATTTCTTCTTATAAGTTGAGTATGAATATCGACACAAAACAAAAATTTACTAGCAAATAGTAACTTCATAACATGTTAAATAAAACAACAAATACCAAAAGAAGTCATCTTTTCAAATTCAAATTGAAATCTAAGTAATTTAATTAAAATCTCACCATGACTTAAAACTACGTATGTTTCTTAAGCGTTAAAATCCAAAAAAAAAAATTAAATGGACTATGAAAAAACCATAATGAATAAAATATAATTTTTTACATTTAAGAAAAGAGAAAATAATTCACCCATGGTATTGGACACTTTGACCAAAAACTAAATAAAAAAGGAATTATAAAGAACTTAATACCTTCCTAAAGAATAATACAACCAAATAAATCAACCATGTGCTATATGTAGAAATAAATGTGAAATTTTCTGTTGTGTTTTAAAATTAGATTTTTATAGATAACACACAAAAAAAATAATCATCGACTAATTCATTTTAAAAAAAAGAATTAAATGCCAATCACATAAAAAAATAATCATTAATAAATTCATTTTAAAAAAAAGAATTAAATGCCAATGGACAAAGAAGTATACTAATAAGAGTAGTGAAATCCAATTAGGACATCTTATACTAAGAGCAAATTTTTATACCACATTTTTTTTATGTATGGAACAATTAAAATGGTTAGGATTAAAAATCCTTAATATTAGCTCCCAGACAATAATTCGTTATTTTCTGCGGGTTCCAATCAATTAATCCAAACTAACAAACTCTACAAAATAATTAATCAGGTTCAAGAAAATAATCAAGCTAAATAACACACCAATTTTACGTGGAAAACTGCTTTTGTTGAGGAAATATTATGAGATAAACTCTAAATAATTTCATTATAATCAAAGGATAATAAGTACAACCACTGAAATTTCACTCGAATTCAAGACAGCAATAATTAAATAAGTACAAAAACTACACATAACTCTATTAATACCCTCTAACTTTGTACTTCAACCTCTCAATGCAATATGCTTTTTGTGAAAAATTTCTTTATTGTGGGTCCTTCGCTCATGGCTTTACTAGGCACGATCTTCTTTGATATTTTGACTGTGCTTACACCATTTACCAAGCTCAAAAGAGATACATCTCCTGTTTATATTGCTATCAACTGTAACATGTAAAACTTGGTCCAATTTGGACTTATTGCTACTTGCCATTCAAGTCCAATTTGGACTTTAATTCCTTCACGTGTTTGCTGGCAGAGCAATTTTTTTTCCCCATTTTCTACATTACTATGGCTAGAGATACCTATTTTCTGGACATTGTTCACTAATTAATACCTAAATTAACCTTCAAATTAAGGATATTTTAGTTAATTCAAAGTTTTACCTCTCATTTATGCTTTTATATATATATATATATATGAATAATATAATGATCCTACTTATGTTAATTCTTAACTGGGGATAAGAACCATGGATGCAAAGTCTCTATTTGGTGTTTTTTATGGTTTTTACTTAGTAGTTAGTTGCAATTCTCAGTTTTAATGAATTATGTCGATATCTATTACTTTGCCACATTTTGGAATTTTTGTCAAAAATGTGTATTGGTAGGCTTTATTGTTACTTTATGGCTTTGTGAGCCCTGATTCTGTAACAGAAAACCACAACTGCAATTTAAAATCTGAACTTATTTTGATGCTCTTGGTTGTCCATGGGAGATAATTAGGTATTTTTTGTGTGTTTGGTCACCGTAATTTCCTTACTACATAAAAAGGTGCTTTGTTTTATTTGGTGAAATTCCCTTATTAGTTATTACTATGTAATCTAATCTTTTGCTTGACCCTATTTCCTTGATGATGATGTGAATGTTTTTCCTCTTCATTTCTGTCCTGGTTGTAAGTAGCTTGTATGTTTTGTTTGATGCAGGTTCGAAGGCTTAAAGAATTTGGTGTTACAAAGGGTGAATTAACGCGCTACATGGATGCACTTCTAAAAGATAGTGAACATCTTGCAGCTATGATTGATAATGTATCGTCTGTTGATAATTTGGAATTTATCATGGAGAGTGATGCACTTGGCCATACCGTGATGGACCAGAGACAGGGCCATGAGAGTTTGGTTGCTGTCGCTGGGACAGTCACTCTTGAAGAGGTAATTTTCACATGGAATAACCCTACTTTTGAGCTGTTCTTCATTCGTTCAATTTCTTGATGTTGGGCTGAGAAACACAAAAATCTAATTTTAAAAATCTATTTTTATGGTATATATGTGTTCATAATCTAGGAAGGAACAAACTCTTGTACTTGAATTTCTTGAAATATCTTATAACTGTTAATATCTTATTAGTAATTTTTATATTTTTCTTGCAGTTAAGGTTTTAGATTTCTGCTATCATATCAGGTACCACGGGACTGTAATTCTTGTAGCGAGCCCTACATCCATATTTGAAAAATAAGACAGCCAAAGGACTTAAATTTGTAGTATAAGAAGAGTGGACTAAAATATGCAACAAATAAATATTTCCAATGCAGCAATTACCTCATTTATCTAAAGAAAGTGAAGAAACAGGGGGAAAATTTTGGAATTTACCTTATTTGGCAAAGAATCTTTGAATTTAGTTGTGGAGTAAGAAGCATGAAACATCTAGTTATATATATATATATATATATATGTGTGTGTGTGTGTGTGTGTGTGTGTGTGTGTGTGTGAAATCAGGCAATGATTGAAACAAAGAAAGAGAAGTGAAGAAGTATGTTTTTTTTTTTTTTGTTATATTCTTGAAATATATATTTATATATATATATATATATATTTGTGTGTGTGTGTGTGTGTGTGTGTGTGTGTGTGTGTGAAATCCGGCAATGCTTGAAACAAAGAAAGAGAAGTGAAGAAGTATCTTTTTTTTTTTTTTGGGTTGAAAGTTAGCTTAGAAATAAACGAAATAAGGAAGTGTTGTTTCCTACTAGAATGTCTAACTTGAGAAAGAAGGGAAGAGGGGTGGGGGGAGCGTGTGGGTATAAATTGTCATGGCAAAGAGCATAGGCTTGTATATTGGTCTTACTTCTGTGTGGCCATCAAAAGCTTGGCAGTATGTATCTTTTTTGCTGGTATTCCTTGGTAGAATTTTAGGATTTCCATATTCACTGTTTTTATCAATTTTGTGTTGCTTGAGGTGTGGTAGCATCTTGTATTTTAATACTTCCCTTCCCTCTGCCTAAAAGTTAATATTATTATTTAAAAAAACTTTGGTAATAAATCTGTGAAATAATGTTGCAAAGGCTGTCTATCCGAAGTGGAGGACTAAAGGGGAAAACTAAGAAAAAAACTAAAAAGAAGGATATGAAGAAAGCAATAAATGCTTATGGCAGCTTTAAGTGGACAATCCCAAACAAGGATCTGTTATATACTGTTGTACCAACTTGTTTGTAGATTTCTATTTTATGCTTTTGATGTGTTGCTCTATTTTATGCTGTTGATATGTAGCATCTCATAATTTAAATCGTGATTGAACTTAGGAGCTAAGATACACAGTCAGCTCTCTGTTGAGACTTAATCATGGATTGTCTGCCAAATGCTTTGACTTCTTGTCTCATAATTTGGATTTGTGAACTGAATTGATAAGTTTTCAGTGTAAATATTTAAAAATAAGTTGTGAAAACAATGGATCTACTGGATAAGAATGTTTTTATGATCGTTGCTTGATTACGGAGTGCATTCTGATTTTTGTTTATTTCTTTTATCTGTCTAAATGAAGAATTTGTTCCAAATGATTTTTGTTTTCCTGACATGTCTTGTTACCTTCTGATTTCATGTTGCAGGTTAATTCTATTGGTGCCAAGGTACTAGAATTCATCTCGGATTTTGGAAAACCCAGTGCACCAACTCCTGCAGCAATTGTTGCTTCTGTTCCAAACAAAGTGCATATTGATGGAGTGGGTGAAATGGATTTCAAGTTATCACCAATTGAGATTACAGATGCAATAATATTAGGATTGGAGGAGCCAATTGAGGCTGAGCCAGAGGTTTCCTTTAAATGCATTCCTTCCATTTTAACTCAAGATGTTTGATATTTTATATAGAAAAGCAAACTGTTGAATAACACTTTATGCTGAATTGATATGTGCAGCTTGAAGTGCCAAAAGAACTGATATCTTCAACACAGTTAGAAGATCTAAGGTTACAGCACCAACCCTCCTTTGTCCCTTTACTTCCCGAAGTAAATGCCACAAAATTGTATGACCAGGAAACAGGAATTACTCAGTGTCGCCTTTCAAATGGAATTGCTGTAAATTACAAGGTATAGTTTATATATCTGTTTGGTTGAACATTGGGTCATTATAATTAAATTGTGTGACCATTATCTTGTGGTATTTTGTTATGAATTGGATTTGGTTTCCTGTACTTATGCATGTAAAGTGCATATGTTTCTGTATCTTTTTATTGGGGTGCTGATATTGGCACCCTCCAAAGGACTTTTTGCAGTCCCACCACTAATTTTATGATTCAAGGTAACTATCATGCCCTTTCTATACTGGTAGAGGTTCTCAAATACCTTATTTATGATTCATTGACCCTATAAGAAAAAAAAAAAAATTTAAGTTTTTAACGTACTCGCTGTTTTTTTTTCTTCTGGTTCTATAATCCTTTATTACTATGATCCTCTATTCTGCAGTATCAGCAATAAAATGCCATAGATGATTCACATATTATTGAGTTTTTTAATCTTCTGGACGAATTAAGGTGGCAACACTTTTCATTTTTCAATCATCTTTTCATGTATTGACAATAGATATATTGGCTTTTTTAAAATATATATTACATTATATTTTGGCAGTTATTTAAAAAAAAAAAACTTTTTTTTTGGGTATTTTTGTAATCTGGGATATTACTGGAAGTAATCTCATTGCAAAAATACAATTAGAAAAATTAACAATTCTCATATCTATTGCTTATGAGAAATCATGGTTGCAGCTTTCAAAACAGGAGTTACATGGACCTATATCAAAAGAGTTGTTGCTCTGCTAATTTATCTTGAAAATTCCAGAGCTATTATTTTTCCACCAATTTATGCTTGAAATTCATAGATTTTTTTTTTTGGGTCAATAAAGGATTAATATTCTATTTAAAGAATTTCTACAATACTATAAGGGCAATAATCAACTTAGCAATGATTTCACTAATGAGTGCCATGAACATTTTAGTGAGTGCCTATGGCATTACTTTTTCTTCTCTTTATAAGAGAATAAAATTATAACAATAACAGTGAAAAAAAGAGTACCCTGTTATGATCAAAACACGGTGATTTTTATGTTCTGTTCATTTAATTCATTCATTCATCTGAATGAGAGAACAACTCATTTTGAGGTGTTTTCTGCATGTTTTTTTTTGTTTACACTGTACAGCATATTTCTATATTTTGTTTAACAAAATGTTTTTCTCTAATTATTAAAATGATTGACACCTTTGTCACTAGTCACTACTCACTACCAATCAAACAGACTGAAGAAATATGATGTTGGGTGTGTTACTCAAAGTTTTGTAGCTTAGGTAGAGATTTAGAGCACCTTGTTTACACGCAATGTGGACCTTTTTCTTAATTAGATTTCTAATTCCACAGTGTCTGGAGTCAAATGCCAGTAACTATCTCTACATGGTAATACCACAGTGTTGATGGGATTTCTTTTCAAAGACATGTTATTTTATATGCTTAGAACATCATGGCTAGAATCTCAACAAAAGGATCTTCTGTATTTCATATGCCTGTTTCTTTTTGTGTTTTCCAGATGCCTGTTTCTGTATTTCATATGTTCTCTCATTTATTAATGGATATGTGTTGGTCATAGCTCCAATTTCTCCACTTAAATTTTTAATATGATTCACACATCATGTACAGATTTCTAGCAGCGAATCACAGGGAGGTGTAATGCGACTTATAGTTGGTGGAGGGCGAGCTGTTGAAAGTTTAGAAGCTAAAGGAGCTGTTATTGTGGGTGTTCGAACTCTCAGTGAGGGAGGGCGCGTTGGTAACTTTTCAAGGGAGCAGGTAAAGAAGCTATTTTCGTCAGTAATTTGATATATTTTTTGTTTAGTAGTTGCAGTAGATAGTATTTCTTGTGTATGCAGGAGACTTTTGTTAAATTTCTATGTGAGTGTGCATGCTGGTTATACCATTAATGTAAGAAAACAATGTTCTGAAATAATCACTAATAGCAAAGGTAAATCTTTAATGCTAGTAGGAATTCAAACTGAAAGAGGAAGGAGAACCATAGATATGGTGAATTAATGTGCAAAAGTTTGATAACTTACTCTTTAGTCAATGGTGTCATCACAGTCTAAATCGCAACTCTACCAGGATTTGATGTACATCTATGAGTGGAAACTAAAACACACATGGAAAGAAGCAACATATGTCCTCTCAGATATGATTTTATTTTGAGCATCCAGTGTACAAACTGATGATAAAGAGGACCTAATGTTACTTTTATAGGGTAATATTATAACTCTAACCAAGTAACAAAGTCAAATTCCCAAAAAAAATTTCCAGATAAAACTTATTTCCTAAATTTCATTGTAAGTACATGGACCTAATGAATTTCAAAGTTGATTTGATATGTTGTGTGATTTGGGTTTCAATGTTTTGGGAACTTATTTGATTCTAGTATACATTGTCTATGCTGATTTTCTAGTATACGTTGTCTCTGATGCTGTCTGCTGATCTTGTAACTCTTGTGTGAATTTGATCTGCTTCTCAGAAATGTGATTGCAATTACTGCATTTTAGTTTGATCTTGAAACATGGATCTTCAAAAATTTGTGCATTGCATTAGTTGAATTTTCTTGAATTCCTTGGTTGCAATATTATGATCTAAGTTTCTAATGTTAGGACTTCAATTAGTAGCCCAGTTGTAATCCTTCAATAAAATGCTGTCTCACACACATGTAATGTGCTTCTTCAGGTGGAACTTTTTTGTGTGAATCACCTGATAAATTGCTCTTTGGAGTCAACAGAGGAATTCATTTGTATGGAGTTCCGTTTTACTTTACGAGACAATGGAATGAGAGCAGCATTTGAGCTACTTCATATGGTTCTTGAGGTAACCCACTTATCAACCATATAGGCAAATCTGTAAAACATTTGGGCATTTGTTGCTGATGTCTTGTCCACTTGTTATACCATTTTTGGGATTGTTGCTGCGTTTTACCATGATAATACTGATATTTGGTTCAATAATATGAACATTGGCCCTTCTGGGTTTCAGCATAGTGTCTGGCTTGACGATGCATTTGATAGAGCCAGGCAATTGTATTTGTCATACTACCGTTCCATTCCCAAAAGCTTGGAACGTGCAACTGCTCACAAGCTTATGACAGCAATGTTGAATGGAGATGAGCGATTTGTGGAACCAACACCACAGTCATTACAAAATTTATCATTGAAATCTGTAAAGGATGCAGTGATGAACCAGTTCATAGGTGGTAACATGGAGGTATAGTTATATTTCACATTGGTTCACATCTAAGCATGATATTTCTTGTTGTTTGAAGGATTCATGTTTATTCTTCAGGTAAGTATTGTCGGGGACTTCTCGGAGGATGAGATTGAGTCTTGTATAATTGATTACTTGGGCACAGTTAGAGCAACAAAGAGTTCCGACGGAGAACAGAAATTTAGTCCAATCTTATTTCGGCCATCCCCATCTCGTTTACAGTTTCAACAAGTGAGAGTTAAAGCTATTTTTACTGCAACTTGCATTACATACTTAATAATTCCTTGTATGCATATCAAATTTAGGGTTGGTAGGACTG
This sequence comes from Omphalea diandra, assembly GCA_949677035.1. NCBI lineage: Eukaryota > Viridiplantae > Streptophyta > Magnoliopsida > Malpighiales > Euphorbiaceae > Omphalea > Omphalea diandra. The sequence goes on along the minus strand of CATIWR010136902.1, from coordinate 14,720 downwards.
CAAATGAGCTGACTCTTCCTGTGGCTCAACTCGGAATTGTGTTTTAGCAAGGCTTGGCAAGGCTTTTGTAAATGAGTCTGGCCCAGCAATCATGGGCTTGAACTCCTAAGATACTTAATGCATCTACTTCAGGATGAACTCATAAGAGATCCACAAATTTTGTTAATTTAGGTGGACAACAATTTAACTCAGACCGGCTTCACTTGATCCATGTGATTCACCCTTATCACTCACTCACTCGTTCTTCCTCTCCATGAGTGTTTTATCCAAGGATGTGTGGACATTCAAATCTTTCTAGATGGATGTACCATGCTATTGATTTGATGTACCAGCATTTTCAGATCCTTGACTTCACATTCCTATATGTTCTGTTTGTAAGGTTTGGGCTTTTCATAATTGAGGTCTTAAATTGTTTGAAGATTATATCGTGTGGTTTCTTTTTTAGGAACTATATTAAATGGGCGTTTGAACCCTAAATATTAATTCACTGTGGTTTATTAAAAGATTCGGCCAAGATGAAAAGATGAAGTTTTGTTGAATGTGGTTCATGGATTTTAGTCTAAATTATGTCAACCTTGACATTTGCATGATTGTGTCAGTGCCAGGCCTGAAAGCTATGACCTTGCCTTGGGTTGTTTTCAGTGTTTACTTTGCTGTGTAGCCGATGGAGTTGTTTTTCTTTCCCCCAAAGTTTGGGAAAATAATTTGGCTGCATCTTTTTTTTGATAATGTTGGTACTCAGCATTTTATTGCATTTAAAAATAGGTATTCTTGAAGGATACGGACGAGAGGGCATGTGCATACGTTGCTGGTCCAGCACCAAATCGTTGGGGTTTCACAGTTGATGGACAGGACCTGTTTGAGTCAATCAGTGACTTTTCAGTTCCACCAGGTAAGATTTGGTTGATGATTAAAATTAGAAATCGGATTCCTACAAATCCATTAGGACTTAAAGATTAGAAAGTACAAGTAAACAAGATAGATAATATAAATGAGGAAAGAGAAAAATAAATGGAAGTGAATATGTTACAAACAACTGAGAAAAATTGTTCTTAACCAAATGTCCTTGTTGGGCGTTGGCTTTGAAGATGCATCGCCAATATCAGAGGAACAGCTGATAGAGGGGAAGGATGTTCAGAAAGATTGTCAAAGAAAACTTCGCAGTCATCCACTTTTTTTTGGTGTTACAATGGGGCTGCTTGCTGAGATCATAAATTCAAGGTAATTTTTCAAGTAATGTGGTCATAAGCTCTTTTGTCAATATCATTCATTAAAATATTTTAGCAACAGCAGACGGTGTCAACAGGGTGGGGTGGGAAGTTATCTCCCATCCCTACTGCCATTGCTGCTAACAGGGTTGGACTTTCCTTATTACCTTACAGGAATCCTGATGCAGGCAGCTGGCAGTTGGCAGTTTTAGTTTCTACTTTCTAGGATAAAGTTTGAGTCAATTTTAAAGCTAGGTAGAAACTAGGATGACAATTTTGCCCAACCCATTGGGAACCTGACCCAGCCAGTGCGAATGGGGGGGGGCAATGTCCACCTCATTTAAAAAAAAATCAAGTCGGGTTGGTTTGGTTTTTTCTTTTGCCTCGGGTCGAGTTCCCAGGAAACCTGCCCTTAACCCAACCTGATTATACTTATTATATATTTTTGTTATGAATATGTTGTTTTTACAATTAATTTAGCTTCGATATAATGAATACATTTAAAATAGTGCAAAACAATTTATATGAATCTAAAAATAAAACTATAAAAAATGCTAAATATATTCTTTTAAAATAAAAAAACATATAAATTAAAAAAAATATATTTGATCATGTAAGTGTCGATCTCAAGCTGGGCAGGTAATACATTTTTTGCATTGGATTTGCAAATCTGACCTGTTGCTATCCCTAATAGAAACTGGAATAAATTTTAGTAGCAATCAATTTAAATACAATTGAAATATATTATTTTCTCTCCCCCTCCCACTCTTCCTTTACTCCCTTATTTTTTAACGTACGGGGAACAGAGTTAACAAAAATACACTATTATCCTTAAAAGTTAAACACCTACTTTCCAAAGAACTCATACCAAATAAGGGCAAATGGATGTTAAATGTTAACCTCCTTTGCTCTACCTTCCATTAATCCCCAATGAAGCACACCCTTACATGCATTGATTTGTGTAGACTCAATCTAACCTTGTATTTTCAGTAAGTTGTCTCTGGATTGATGTTATAAAAACCGACTGGGACTTTGAAGTAGAACATTGGAACAAAAATAAAGTCCCCATTTGGTTGAGATTTTGGAACTAGCATTTAGCAGCTGAGAGTTCAAACGCTGAACTCTAGGTATTTGATAAACATTTATGTTGCAAGCAGCATTTCACGATTTAACCGGCTATGGTTGAGGAACATAACTAGACATTGTTTTTTCTTCAAACTCGGGGAATTCTAGTTTTTGTAGTCAAACAGAGGACTCTAATATGGAAAAGATATCTAAGGTGGTGTTTGCTAAAATTGAAAATTAAATGCTGAAAAGTAAAGTGCTAAGTAATTTCAGTATCGAAAATTTAAGAGCTGAAGAATTTTAGCTCTGAAAGTTTCAAGAGATGAATTATTATTGAATTCTTAAAAAAAAAAAGCCTAAGATAAGCTTCACATGAGATAGTACATATTTTAGAACAGATAATCAAATAATTGGATTTTAAATATTTTAAAATTTAATTATATCCTTATGAATAGAGATGATGGTAGTGGAAATAGTTATGGCCGTGAATGATAATGATTATGAGTGAGAAATATATTAATAAAAGATATTAAATGGTGGATTTTTCTATTAATTTAGTAAGAAATGTTCTACTCATTAGATTAAGTGATTTTTTTGAAATCAAATGATTAATAAAAAAGTGTTACTAAAAATGCTTAAAATTTTAAGAACTTAAAAAGAGAGTTATCAGTCTAACTTAAAAAAATGTGTTAAATATTTTAATTTTAAGTATTTAATATGATTATCAAATACCTCTTATATCATTTTAATTACATTAAAACAATAATTATAATTACATAATAATTCTTCATAGAATTTTTTCTATAATAATATACTGCGTTTTTTTATTATTTTTTTTGAAAACGATTGTGTAACATAAAAACCTATAAATGGGTATAATTCTTTTAGACCATAATCAAATAATAATTTTATGTATATATTTATAGATGTAGTGGTACTTTTTTTGTAATTTGAATAGTTATTAAATTTATTCTGAAAAGTGGAAAAAATTAGATTCATCCAAATATAGAATATTATTTTTCTTATAACATTGGAAGAAAGAGTTCTGATTTGTCAATTTTCATGCTAATTAGAATGCTGAATTATCAACCACTTATTGCAAACCGCTGGCCGCCGACCAGTAGCCACCATTAGCTGGCTGCTAACTGTTAGCCTCCGACTGCTGAGCTCAGCATTTGAAGCAAACAGGTCCAAAGTCTTGTAAATACATGCTGACAGCTTTTCAAGCAAAGCAGCAAATAACAAAATGACCCCCTGCTTCCTGAAAAAAATAGCATCCTGCTTTATTTCCTGCTTAAGAAACATCAAAAGGAAGATTACTTAACCTAGTCTAGAATATGCTTGCCAAAAAAGCATCTGAAGCAAAGCTAGAAGGAGTCTCAGGAGATAAAGGAGCCAAACTAATTGGTTTTTTGGGAAGCATGCCTCTTAGGACATCCAAAAAAATATATCCCATGTTGCTTACGGAATTATTAGAGGCAAATATAGCCATGAGAAGAGTTTGGTCACAATTTCTTATATTGCAAACACAGTAGTGAAGAGGGTTACCCAAACTTCTGTTAATAGATTCCTTTTCGAATCAATTTATGGACGGATGGATGAATGAAGAAAACCTTAAATTTGTATTCAACATTATCTAAAAGTGGGTCACAAAATTTTAACAAGAACTTGAAAAAATTGTTTTCAGCTGTAGACCTTAAGCGACTTTATCAAAGAAAAGTTTATTAAAATAAAGTGCATTAACATTCTTAGGACACCAGATAAACCAACCATATCTGAATTCTATTCAATTATCACAGAATTAGAATCATAAGTTCAGTGTTCTAAATTGTGGCTGCATATTACTAAAATGGGGGTGATTGCAGCCATAATGACTTACAGATATGCAATTTCTTTAAAAAAAGATTTGGGATCTGTTGGAAAGTAATAAATATTTACATAATTCACTGAACAGAGAATTATAACTAACTAAAAAACATAAAATACACCAAATAGAGTTATTGCAGGAGGAGTTTTGTCCATAGTTAAGTGTCAACTTTAATAAGTAGTGTATATACAAAGTAGGAGGACAGAGATCTAATCTTATTAAAAAAAAAAAAAAAAAAGGAAAATTTTTTTTTTTTGGATTTTAATCAAATTAAATTTCCACATTAATTTTATTAATTGAGCTATGTCTTGCCAAAATTTGGAGTTCATTTACAATTTTTTAAAAGCAATTCCTAAATTTTGTTAAAATTTTGAAAAATTTGTAGATCAAGCAAATTAGTTCATGATATTTGTAGATTATATAAATAATTAAGCTTAGAGTTTAAGGTTGAACAACAAATTTGCAAAATGGAAGCAAGCAAGAGGAGAGAAAAGTCAAAAGTAACACCCCACTTTCAATGATAATGTGAAAAATCCTCTTCACTTAAAAATCCTCTTTACTTAATTTTCTCCTTTATAGAAGCCAATTTGTTCTGGCTTTTGAATCTTGTCACTTTGAGAATTAGAAGAGAAGTGGGGAGAGTAGAGGGAAAAGAGGGTTTGTTGGCAGAACAGTGTGAAAATGGAAAAGATATGCTGTTGGCATAAAAAGAATAGGGATTTCTAAAGATAACAGTTGTTGCGGCAGCCATTACCATTGTGTAGCAGTTGTTATGGTTAAAAAAAAAAAAGGAAAAAGAAATTCTGTTAAAATGCAAGTCATGGCACCTCCGAGAACTGTTATTAACCGCTGAGCATAACAAACCATTCTTCTTACAGATTTTTTAGCCCAAGTACAAAATCCATGCTCAAATGTTTCGAAGGCTTGTGTTATTAACAATTTTGTGTAGAAACCTACATTTTACTATTTGACCTTGTTTACACCCTGCATTGGGCAACAACCTTAACAGCTGGTTGATTCTTCACAAGAAACTTGAAGTTACAACTCAGACAACTTTAGAAGTAGGAATGAGCACCTCTAGGTTAAGTGCATATGCTACCATGTTGTGGATTCCATTGTGTTTGAGAGCCTCGTATTCATAATGGAAAACAAACTCCTAAGGGACTAGAACTCCCTGTCATAGTTGATATCTTTATCTTTCCTCATTTAGTTTGATGCTAAAATGACGTATTCAGAATGGAAAACAAACTCCTAAGGGACTAGAACTCCCTGTCATAGTTGTTGATATCTTTATCTTTCCTCATTTAGTTTGATGCTAAAATGAGCAATGGCATATCTTCTTGATTTAGCACTCCATCAATACAAACATGCGATGCATCATAAGCCATTTCAAACACCTGAAAATCTGGTAGCCATAAAACTGGAGCTTCACCTGCTGTTTTGTTGATTTAAGTCTTAGCTACTGGCTTGGTCCAAAAGAAACTACCCTCTATGTAATTGGTGATAGACATCATTATAATTTAGAAATTTTTAATAAAGGTCTTTTAGAATATTTGCTAATCCAAGTGAAATTTGAAATCATGCAAGAAAGTTTCACTTGACTTTGTTTAGATGGCTTGCAGATGACTCTCAAATAGTTGTGCTTTCTTTGTCTTTAGATTTTTGTTGCCATTATAGCGAAGTAACTTGTTTGTGTTTGTTTATTAATTCATTTATCTTTTTAGACTTTTCACCACAGTCAGAGATTCTCTTGGATTGACATATGATGTATCATTTGAGTTAAGCCTGTTTGATAGGCTTAAGCTTGGATGGTATGTGATATCTGTGACATCAACTCCAGGCAAGGTGCACTTTCATTTCCCTATACTTCCATTTTATTATTTATAGATATATTTATTTTCTTAGGTTCCATAGTTATTCAGCAGCTTTGGATCCAATAAACATGCAGGTATACAAAGCTGTTGATGCTTGTAAGAGTGTTCTAAGAGGATTGCATAGCAACAAGATTGCTCAGAGGGAGTTGGACAGGGTTAGTCCAACAAACTATCAGATTACTCTCTGCATACCTATCTAATTGACACAGCATTTGTAGTACAGGGATCCATTAAGAGAAACATGTTTATTGGCAAATGTGAACTTGATGTCAGTCTTCATTTAACAGCTTGGTTTTGTACCAACTACCAAGCAGATATGCTATTCATCTTTATTTTTGGTGCTTATGTTTGTGAATGTCATTTGTAAGATATTGTTATTTGTTCTGCAATAGAATTGGAGTATATCTTGTTCCTGCTACTTATATCTTGTGTGTTTTTTTTGAATATCATATAATACATCTGTTGGAATTGCAGGCTAAACGAACCCTTTTGATGAGGCATGAAGCTGAGATTAAGTCAAATGCCTATTGGCTTGGATTGCTAGCTCACTTGCAAGCTGCTTCAGTTCCAAGGAAGGTAACATTACGATCTTTGAAGCTTGGCCTTCTATATTTGAGGTTGTATCATCTTCTGAATCAAATGAATGCTATAATTTACAAGATAGCAGAAAAATCAATAAAAATTTCCTTTTTATTCTTTCCTTTTTAAATGTATCTGAAAAGTATGTTAAAATTCCTTATTATTCCTGGTGAAAAATGTTACTTGCTTTTTGGTTTTGTTTTGGGTTTCAGGATATTTCATGCATTAAAGAGCTCACTTCACTATATGAAGCTGCCACTGTTGAGGACATATACCTTGCATATGAACAGTTGAAGGTAGATGAAGATTCTTTATATTCATGCGTTGGGATTGCTGGCAGTCAGGCTGGTGATGACATTACTGGTAACTATGCAGGTTTGAATTTGTTCTATTTAGTTGTGGCGAGTTTTCATTTCAAGCATCTGTGGGTTAATGTCAACTGGATAACTTTGGAAAAAAAAAAGTTCATTTGTTATGTAGCTACTAAAGTTGAAATACTTAAAGTTGCATTTCATTTGTGAACCAACTTCTTCTGTGGGGCACCTGTTAATTTTTTTGCTGTTTCACATTGTTTGTCTCATTTAATTAAGATTTGATGAGCTGATGCTTTGCAGTAGAAGAGGAAGAAACAGGTGACCCCTTTCAGGGGGTTATACCCGTAGGGCGTGGTTTATCTACAATGACGAGGCCTACAACTTGACCTTCAAGGATATCAGTTTTATTATCTGCAATTAATTATTACTCATTGATAGAAGGTATGATGTCCCACTGACGCAGAATATTCGTATGGTTTTTTATAGTTTATATTTACTCAATGGCTTATTTGCTGCAAAAGTGTTTCTGTAGGGTTCTTGTCTAAGGAACAAAGTCAACCACCTAGTTTTGTTTATCACTACCATATTCTGGTTAATTCATTTTGACCAGTGCATAATTAGCTTAGGGGCTTGATAGTTGTAAGTTGCAATGTGTGTAGGTTGCAATGTTGGACCTCTCAGTTCTGAGGGCGTGCTTTTGCCTACTGCTTCGTTTTGATGCCAGTGCATCTCTTTAGGCTGCTGCTCATGAGAGATGAGATCTTACTAACAATTTTATTGGAAATATTAGTTTGCTATTTTTTGACTTTTTTAATATAGTAAAGTTAGTAACAATTTTTACTCCATAGGTTCTCATCATCTATTAAATGTGAGCCCTAAAGTTTCAGCAATTTGCCTGATAGTACTCTTACTTCCACCAGCATATCTGGATTTTTAACTTCATGTTTATGTTCCCAACTACTTTTTTTTTTTTTTCTCTACTTATTGCCTGACTTTGTGCATGAATTTGTCTTGCACATTAACGAGGACTAGAATTTCTGTTCAATTTTATGTAGTATGGTGGAGTCTGCTATGGAGAGGCAATGCAGCTGAAGAAGCTTTGAGAAGTGGAGATTAGGTCAGACGGATATTTGGACTAAAGATTTAGAATGGATCTAAGATATTAAAGTCTTGCATGCAAGTGGTTCAATTGATAAGTGGCACTCCTTTATCGCATTATAATTGTTGCAAAGCCAGATTACATGAAATTCATAAGATTACACTTGAGGGAACAAATTAAGGTCATTTGCATTATTAGCCCACTTTCTAAACCATGGGAGTTGGTAGGCAGTGCAGTGTACAGATTCTCTTAACCATTTGTCTTTAGAAGTTCATAGTTTACACAGATGTCATCATCTCAAGTTGTATACGAGATTTTGTGTACGGGAAGGAAGCAATTATAAATGATCTTTATGCACAAGAGAAAATCAATATATTATTATTATTATTATTATCATTATTACTACAAAATTGATTTTAAACTATTATTTCTCATTTATGAAACAATTATATATAAAGTCACATATTATTATTTTTCATTGTATTATAAAAAATTATCTTATCAAAGAAATATTTCTAAATAGAAAATTTAATTGTCATGATAAAAAAGTTTACCATTGAAAATTAAAAAATATAAAAAAATAGAAATTCTAACAATAAGTCAACATATTCTGAAAAAAATATTAAAAAAATAGAAAATTTAAATTACTTGTGAACAAGTAAATTAGAAAAATCTAAAAAAAATTCTAAATAGGATATCAAAATTTAAATTAATTTCATCATTATGCAAAATTCAAAGTATATAAAAAGCAAAAGATAGTGAAATATAATGTAATAAATTACTTTAATTTTAATTTATTAATATACATAAACACATGGATTGAAGAACATATAAATTACTTAAAGTTTAATAATTTTTTTTAAATTGTCACATAAATTAAATATATAAATTAATAAATAATCTTATATTCTAATATATATTCTATTAATTTTATTTTTGATTATAAAATATTTAATTTTATTTATTTGATTGCTTATTAAAAATTATTTCATTCACGTTAAATAAAATTTTTCTTAAAATTATATTATATAAAATTAAATATATAAATCGATAAATAATTTTTTATTTCAATTAATTTCACATATAATTATAAATTTAAGAAATTTATTTTTTATTTTATTTTATTTATTTAATAACAACTTTTTAAATAGTAATTAAAATTTAGTTAATATTTATATATTTATTTTTAATTATTTAATTATTTAATAAGAATAAATATTAAATTTATTTATTATAATTATATTGCACAATTCAATAGTTCACAATTAGTATCTTATTATTATCTAGTCAACTTGAATTCTACATCTGGAAATATTGTTTAATAGAAATTCGTATCTTTGAAGTCAATTATTTATATAAAATTTAATAGAAACATTGAAGCTAATATTCAAATATTCAAAGATATATACTCCTAACAGACTTATGAGTAATGAGCTTAGCCAATCTGAGCAAGATATGAACTTCAAGATATAATTAAATATAAAATTGATAATATTCAGATAAAATTTATTTTTATCATCTATACATTCATATTTATAACAACTGAAAATTCGAATATGCTATATACATTTTTGTCCCATCCTGATATTAGATACTACGAAGGCTGCAACATAAAATGAAGAGTGAAGCAGCAATCGGCTGAATTTGAGAGTAACAGGAGGTGCCTTATTCTGAAGCAAAGTAAATAGCAAGAGATGGATGGATCGATGTACACGTGCATGATGTGGTAGTCTGGATTCATGCAAAAATTAGATGGTTCAAATAGAAAAAAGCAAAATATTAAAGTAAAAGAGTTAAGAAAGAGAGAGAATAAGACTGACATAATTGTAATAAAAACATAGCATATAAAAAAAAAAAAAATTCCAATAGCACATATTTGAAACTATAATTTTGATATATAAAATATAATATATCTATACGTAAATACAAAATTTGGAAAAAAATTATTGCAAAATCAAATAAATATTTAGTAAATAAATTTTATAAATTATGTTTAATGACTAAATGACTTTCTATTAATGTTTTTGATGCCGGAGAGAAGCAATTGTCTTGTGCCTGAGTACAAGATACTTATAACCGTAACTAAAAGATAATCATCCACAGTGATCCAAGCTGACGTGAAAAAAGATGAAATGGTAAATGAAAAATTCTTACGGAAATAAGAGAAAAAGACTACCACAGTGCTGCAAAATGGCTTTTCTATTATTATTATTACTACTACATTCTTTGTTATATTAACATTTGGAGCAAAATCCAACACATAATTCAATTCTATCACCAATCATTACATTAGATGACAAACACATAATTCTCTTCGACTGAGATGCTGAAGGGAAGTAACATAAAGAAAACTTGCTTTCATGCCTTGCTATCGATAACCATTGGCATTGGGTCTTGATTAGCTGCAGTGTTCTGCATTTCCATGTCAACAAATTGGTTATAATGCATCATTTATAGGTAATTTACACTTCAAAAAAGTTCAGTTACTTGCCAACTTACAGTTGATTTTGCTTGCTCAAACTTATTCATCTTTGCAAATATGTTGCTGTAAAATTGTGCATCCTTTTTATTGTACTCCCTCACTTTCTCCTTCAAAATTTTGTATTCCAGCTTCACTTCCCTGAAAAAGAAATAAAAAACAGAACAGATCATTTACAAGCCATAGAATCATAAAACAAAAGCAGGAAAGCAACCACATTTATATCTTAAGAAAATATGACCATTTATTTGCTAAATAAGAACCAATACTTACCGGTTGTCAGGATCAATCTCGAGAGCTTTTTTGATGTCCATCTCTGCCAAGTCCAAATCCACAAGCTGTATATATGCTTGAGCCCTCCTATACAAAGCTTTCACATTCCTACTATCATCTTCCAATACCTATATAACCAAATGTCATTCCCTGCTAGCATATACAGACCGGAATAAATACAAGTGCGTTGCAAATTCTCATGGCGCAAACCTTGGTACACAGCTTCGCAGCCTCCTTGTAATCTTTGAGCTTTAGCTTGCATGCCGCATTGTTAGGCTTGCATGTAATTTTAAGTGCTTTAGTCTGCTGCTTCTCTTCATCACTAAAAGAAGAATCATACTCGATGAAATTGACAGCCTGTCACACCATGAACCTATCAAATGAACTTCCTCAAGCACAAAACTTCAAATCCCAAAATGACTTGGCAGAAATATACCTTGTCGTATCTCCTCGAGGCCCTTTCAAACTTGCCAGCCTTGAATAGTGCATTCCCTTCTTCCTTTTTCTTCCCAGCAGCTACTATCTTTTCTTGTGTATTCATTTCCCAAGATTCTTTTTCCTGCAGCCAATTATGTAGAAATCATCTCATATCAAAATTGAACATAGTAACTAAACATAACAAAAAACTAGGTATATGCACCAACCTTGGTGAAAGAGACCAGCTCCACTTCATAATACACAGTTGAGTTAGCCGGAATAGCAGCCAATTCTTCTTGTGATTCACATGGCCCAAATGCGTATGCTGGATGGATGGTCACCAATGCTATTTCTCCTTTCTTCATGTTCTTCACAGCTTTGTCTAATCCATCTACAACTTGTTCTGTACAATGTCATTTCCATATAGCAGTTTAGACAAAAACTACAGCAGTGAAAAAATGACTACCAACAACACAATGAATATCTGTAACTATCTATCTATGAAGCATCAAACCAAAATACCTTCATCTATCTTGAACTCCAATGGTGGCTCCTCATCATGACCTTTCTTCACAAAAACGGTCCCATCATCCAGCTTCCCAATTAGTTTCACTGATAGAATAAGTAGTATTTGTTAAGAATCTGTGCCCTCCAGCATATCAAAACAAAACGCATCAAAGAAATTGTAAAACAGCATTCTAAATGTAGTACATTGCCCACTGTACCTTGAACCACCGTTCCATCATTTGGTCGTTGATATCCTTCTCCTTCCTTCAGGGTCTTCTTCAGCACCTTCTTGTCTTTGGTAACATCAGTTACAGTCTTCCAAGAAACCAACTCGAGTATTATCTCAAGAGTAGCATTTGGAGGAACAGAACCTTCAACACCAACTGCTGGCCTTCCATTGTTTCCAAATCCATCTGTAAACACAAGAGTTAGTAGAGCACTATATCAAATCAGAGAAAATGATGGATGTAGAAAGGAATGAAACTAACATTGTGGCTTCACTGTCAACAAGGCTTTTTCTCCCATTTTCATTGTTTTCAGAGCCTTGGCCAAAGCAGGGCAGAAATGGCCTGCACAAGCAATAAAACATTAGCTTTCTTTAAGTAACAACAAAGTGAAAGTCCACAAATTACTTTAAGAAAGAAACAAACCATCCCCAACAATGAACTCCACTCCGTCAGACTTTGAGATAACACTTCCATCTTCAAGCCGGGCTTCATACTTGACTGCATTAAAAATCATAATAAACCATCAGGCAAAAACAAAGAAATTCAGTGCAAAATTGTTGCATCAGTTCATAGATATATACCAAGCACTTCATCAAGATCTTTAGGATTATCCCATTTCTCGCCATTGATTAGTATTTTCTTGAAGATTCCACCATCTTTACATATGTCCTTGACACTTGTCCAAGACAGTAACTCCACCTCAAATTGAAGAGTTGCATTGGGAGGAATAGTTGTAGGAGATCCAGATTCACCATATGCCAATTCTGGAGGTATAGTAAAAATGGCATTTTCACCCTTTTTCATGGTCTTGATACCCTCATCCCATCCCTTGATTACTTGTCCTACAATAAGATCAAATTTAGGTAACTCAAGAATCAACATAAATTATCTATCATGGACCAGGTACCCTTGTTGGGATAAAAACTCATGGACCAGCCAAACCAGAACAAGGAGCATAAATAATAGATTAAGATATTGACGACCAAGAATGACAAATACGCGACTTCCATTACAAGCAAAGCTACGACTAGGAGAACCCCGAAAAAGTAGCTGTTAAGAGGAAAGCCTAAAAGCTTTTCCATCCACATTAAACCATTTACATGACGAATCTGATGTTGGGACCTTTACGCAGCTTCATACAAGACTAGGAACAACGTGCATTATTACCAGCTGCATGATAACCAAAGCAGGTAACTCAGAGGATAATAGGAACCAATATTCAAAAAATAACAAGGAAGAACACAAAAACAGAATTTCATAATTAAAATTTCAGGACTTAGTGCCTAGATTACAAAGTTAAGCTGTCTGAATTGAGCTAGTTAGTGTGAAAGCTACAATACTTCTGCTTCAAAAATGTTCCTGCCAGAATATCCTTCTGTGTTATTTACAATCCGATAAAAATGTTTCTAAATTCTTCTATACCACATTTAGTTTTCTATTACAGCCCAAATTGAGCTTAGGAATGACTATCCAACTCAAAAGCCTAATCTATTTAGATATAAGACTCAAAACACCATATAAAGAGTTTCTGTTACATCGAATTTATTAAAAAGATAATATTACATAACAGTCGTGGATTTTTTTTTAGTATAATTAGAAAAAATGAATCAAATTAATACAAAAAATCAATGTTCAGTATTACGCCAAGCACGATTTGATAAAATACTGTTACTCTGTGGGATGTGTTCAGATATTGAAATTGGACAAATGCAAGTAAAACAAATATAGAAATTAAAAAAAAAAAAAAAAAAACCCAAACAAGACCTTGTTGCAGCTTCCCTGTTCATCATCGCAATGCGCTACATAATTGGTCTCAATATATATCCACAGACAAATGATTGTTTATCTCAACAAAATGGAAAGACATTAGAAAAAGTACCTTCACCAAGCTTGAACTTGAATGGCGTTCCCCTGTCACGGCTTGAATCGAACTTGGTCCCATCAAGTAGAGTCCCAGTATAGTGCACTGGATGAAGGTGGGAAAAAAAGAGAATTAAATAAATAATAGAAAACAAAATCATAAATAACTAATTTAAACATCATTGTCATCTATATAGATTACCTTCAACTTCATCTCCAATACTGGGAGTCTCCCATCCTTCTCCATCTTTAACGACCTTCTTCTTTAGGCCATTCTTGCCAATCTCCTTCTCCTCACCAGCCTTGATGACTGGATCGTTCATTGGATCATCCTCCTCCATCGCGTCGTTGTTTGCAGCTGGGAACTCAAAATCGTCGTCCATTGCTGGAGTTCAGGGGAAATGAGATAGGCAGTAAAAGAGTAACGAAGAAACGCAGCCGGCGAGTTGTAACGCAAAAATTACTTAGTTTTTTATTGTCCATTGAAGTAGAGAACGGGGGGATTTTATAGCAATGGCGTGAGGATCGGAGCAGTCCAGAGAGTTCTAAAATCTGAGAGAATCGGGATGGTTCCAGAAATCACACTTGTTTTTTCAGTTATTGACCGTTTGGGCAGGATCCCATGCGCGCTAGTGTTGCCGCGTGGCAAATGTTTTGTTAAACGCAGTGGACCAGGCCCCAGCTTGTGCCCAATGATCTTAAAATCAGATCGAAAATAGAATTAGTTAATTAATTGATTTTTCATCTAATTCAATTAATTGTTTTTTATTTTTAAAAAATATTTTACAGTTTTTTAAAAAATTATAATATTTAAATTTAAATAAAATAATATAATTTTAACAGTTTTAAAATTATTGACCAAGCTACGTAACTTCATTACGTTATGTTATATGTACACGGCGGACCAAGCCCACTTATCACATCCACTTTCCATCGTCTTTTTTTTTTTAA
>CATIWR010136854.1:0-69876 GCA_949677035.1 Omphalea diandra | reverse complement strand
AGCCAGGGTTTTTCTTTCTTTTTCTAGTTTATCTCCTTGGCCTCTTAGTTTCTTCATTTGCTTATCTTTTTGTAAGGCTAACTCATGAGTTAAGAGTTTCCCTCTTAACACGTCTATTGGAACCTTCCCAATCTTCGGATTGGACTCTTGGATGCTACACACTTTAGCACCAAATTTATCTAAAGGAAGAGTTTTAAGGATTTTTGTGTTTACCTCATAGTTTGTAAGAGTCATTCTAAATTTCTTCATATTGGTCACAATAGATAGGAACTTATTCATCATTTCGGTGATGTTTTCATTGTCTTTCATCATGAATAGCTCCAATTCCATCACGTACATCCCTAACCGGCGTGACTTAACTAGTATTGTACCTTCATAGTAGTTCTTAAGTGTCTTCCAAATGGCATATGTTGTTTAATAATATTGCACTCTTTCAATCTCTTTTCTAGATAGAGAGCTTAGAAGAATGGCCATTGCCCTCTTGTTTTTGCCATTTAATCTCCAGTGAGCTTCAACCCATTCTTCCCTTGGGATAAGTTCTTTAATTACATCAACTACTTTAGTTGGTGGCTTCTATTCTTTGACAACCACATCCCAAAGGTCTACCACATTAGTGTCACGGTATATTTACATTCAATACTTCCAATGAGTATAGTCGGATCCATCAAAGTGAGACTTGAGGTGTGAGTGGATTCCTTCTTGTGTCATTGATCTTTTTTCACCCAATTAAGGCTAGAATTTGAGACTTAGCTCTGATACCACTTGTTGGCCCTAGGCACCAAGAAGGGAGGATTGAATTGGTGTATAAAAAAAATTTGGAGTAAAGAGATAGAGAAGATTAGAGAAAGAGGCACACGATTTATAGTTGTTCGTGTATAATCAACCCTACATTTACTCTCCAATTCTCTGCAATTGGGTGTTCTACTAACTTCAAGTGGTGTTTATAAGCTCACACCTAACTTTCACACTTTTGTTTTCAAGGCTCACACAACAACCTTTACACTATGTGTTTTCAAGGCTCACACAATAACCTTTACACTGTGTTTTTAAGGCTCACACAATAACCTCTCTTTAGTGTTTTTACTGGCTCACACTATAACTTTTACAAATGGTGTTTATGTTCACACCAAACAATCACTTAAAGAATAAAAAAGATTGAGTAGCAAAATTACAAGAGCTTGGTTACAAATTAATGAATCATTTTGCATTTACATCTATTTGGTGAGGTATTCATAGGCTTTACCCACCAAAGAGACGTTGCAATAAAACTGGCAGCAAATCTCCAAAGTATTCTAGATAGATTTTACATTAAATGTCAAGCCTCATTCACGGTCGCAATTTTTCAATTTCCATAAGGGATCCCAAAATTGCGACGAAAATCCCCGTTTGTGTCCAATGGTTAGTCCACGTGTCATCTTCTCATTGGTCCACTAGGAAAATATAATCATTGCCTTTCATATGCTCACAAAAGTAACAGTTGTGATTTTTCTTATACAGGGCGCGACTTAGCATTCGAATTCGTCTATCAAAATGTCCATCTCCTTCTTCATGATTCACGATCGCTGCCCACAATTTATCGTTGCGATTTTTGTCTTCCAACAATCACCTGGGACACTTGCCATGTTATGATTGTAGACTTGATTCCCTCTTGAGTTACTTTGAAATTCGCGATCGCGACTGAGGCGTGACACACATCGTGAATTTGTCTGTAACTTTGGCACTTCCATCTTTGAATGAATCGTGGTAGAGAAGTGGCCCGTAAATTTGCCTGTCTAATTTTTAACCTGCCTTAATCTAAGTCACGGTCGCAATATTTGAAGTTACGGTCACGAATTAGGAGACACTTTGTTTTCTTTAAAGATTATGTACTCCATCCAACTTTCAATTTAGAGACTAACTAAAAAACTGTAAAATAACACTTAATTGAAACATTAAAATTGATCAATCTCCTTTGTCAAGATTAAAAGAGATCCAAGACTTAGGATTAACCATCCTAGTCCAACAAAAGGTGACTTTATTACCTTTATCACATAATTGACTTGCACTCAACAAATTATATTGTAAGCCATTAACTAATAAAACATTATCAATCAAAGAACAACCATTCTTACCAATGGTTCTAATGCCAATTACCTTACCCTTCACATTGTTACCAAATGTGACATCTCCACCTTTTTTTTCCATCAATACCGTGAATAGCTCTCTATTTCCCATCATATGCTTAGAAGATCCACTATCCACATGTCAATTGCTTGATTTATTGGTGGTTGCTACACTTCCTTACACAATAAAAGTAACTCACCTTTTCTTAGGTACCCATGCATACTTGGGTCCTAGGAGGTTAGGAGTTAAAGGGTCCTCTAATTTGAGGTGACCCTTCCTAATAAAATAATGAATATTAATATGACCAATTTTCATACAATATGACATTGGAGTTTAGACTTGTGAGTCTTTCTCCTACGCACAAACTTAGTATGAGTAGGAGGTCTTCTCATAATTTGATTATGTGAGTGCATGCATGTGCATGAGTGATGAGAAGTAGTAGAGAATTGTTTGTGTTTGTGTGTGTGAGCATGCTTTTTGTTATACATGTAAGCATGATTGGCTCTTTGAGTATTGGCTCTTCAGCTTTGAGGAGCTTTCCCCTTGCCCTTAGGCTTAGGAGGCTTAGTGCTAGGAGCACTTTTCTTCCTAATTACCTCAACACTTGAAGTTTGAGTTTTTGATGGTCTAACAAATGTAGTATGTGATAATAAAAAGGCTCGATTGAAGCCTAAACCATATCTAATCAATAGTTCCCTTTGAACATAATCAATGTGTCTAAGGCTTCCTTTCCTTCGTGAAACTTAGAGATTGAGCTTCTAAGCTCAACGACTTTTCCTTTTAGGGAGTCATTCTCTTCTCTCAATGAAGCCAATGATGAAGATGATTTGGAAAGATTTTCCATTGATTTTTTTAGCTCATCATTTGATGCTCTCAATTCGCTTATAAGATCAATAAGGGATTTATAATCATCCTCAAATTTTAGACATTTTTTCTTATAAGACTTCATTTATTACTTGTATTTGTCACATCTCATAGTAAAGACCTCTAGGAGCACTTCATCTATCTCATCAAAATCTGAATAAGAGTGGGATGAAGTACTTACCTCATTTGGAAAGTCTTCTTGTGCCATGAAGCAAATGTTGGCAACTTCTCCTTCTTTTTCATCTTCACTTGAGCTAACATCCCAAGTGGTTGAGAAACTCTTCTTCTTCTCCTTGTCCTATTTCTTATTCTTCTTTATCTTGGGACAATAGTATTTAATGTGGCCTTCCACACTCATAGCAAGTGTCTTCATTAGATCTCTCTCTGGGATTAGGAGTTGTCTTCTTAAAGCTGATTCTCTCTTTTCTTCTTTTAATTAACTCCTTAGTCCTTTTTGAGAGCATTGCTAGCTTTTCTTCTTCTTTGTCACTCTCTTCATCACTAGAGGTTGTTTCTCTTTCTCCTTGGTTGAGGATGTGAGTGCCAAGGTTCTTCTTTCTTTTTCTGATTTTCTCCTTGGCCCCTTAATTTCTTCATTTGCTCATCCTTTTGTAAGGCCAACTCATGAGTTAGGAGTTCGCCTATCAACACATCGATAGGAACCTTTCCAATCTCGATAGATAGAAGTCCATTTGTCATTTCGGTGATGCTTTCATGGTCTTTAATCATGAAGACCTCCCATTCCATCACATACATCTCAAATCTACTTGATTTAACAAGTGTTGTGCCCTCATGATAGTTTTAAAGAGTCTTCCAAATGGCATGAGTTGTTTGGCAATGTTGCACTCTTCCAATCTCTGCCCTAGAGAGAGCGCTTAGTAGAAGAGTCATTGCCCTCTTGTTATTGCCATTTCACCTCCTAGAAGATTCAACCTAATCTTCCCTTGGAATTAGTTCTTCAATTTCATCCACTACTTTAGTGGGCGGCTTCCATTCTTTGACAACTACATCCCAAAGGCCCACTACATTTGTACCAAGAAAAATCTCCATCCTCTACTTCCAAGTAGTATAGCCAAACCCATCAAAGTAGGGCTTGAGGTGTGAGTGGATTCCCTCTTGTGCCATAATCTTTGCTCACTTAATTAAGGCTTATTTGTGAGACTAGGTTCTGATACCAATTGTTCGTCCTAGGCACCAAGAAAGGGGGGTTGAATTGGTGTTTAAATAAAAATTAAAGTGAGGAATAAAGAAAGAGTAGAAAAAAGACACAAAGATTTATAGTAGTTTAGGTGTTAATCAACCCTACGTCACTCCCTAATTCTCTACAATTGGGTGTTTCACTCACTCAAAATGGTGTTTTCAAGCTCACACCTAACTTTTACACTTTGCATTTTCAAGGCTCACACAACAACTTCTCTTACAAGTGTTTTCTAAGGCTTACATTAAAACCTCTCTTAAGTGTTTTCACAAGCTCACACTAAAACCTTTCAAATGTTTTTACAGGCTCACACTAAAACTTATTACAATTGGTGTTTAATGCTCACACCAAACAATCACTTAATACATAAAGAAGCATTGAAAGAATGAGTAACAAATTTGCATGAGTTTTGTTGCAAGTTAATGAAATACATCTATTTGGTAGAGTATTTATAGTCACACCCACCAAAGAGACGTTAGACTATGAAGCTCATTAAATCTTCAAGACATGCTAGACAGATTCTGCATTAATTGCATGACAAGCGAAAGTCGCGGTCGTGACATTCTAATTTCCATATAGGAGCTAAAAATTACAGCAAAAAACCCCATTTGTGTCTAATGGCTAGTCACATGTCAGGTCGTCATTGGTCCATCAGGAAAATATAGCCATTGCTTTCTAATTGCCTACAAACTTTGTTGTCGTGATTAGTCCTTGTACAAGGTGCTACTGAGATGCAAATTTTTCTATTTTAAAGGAGACTTTTAATTTCATAAATCGTCGTCGCTACCCACAATGTCGCCCTCGCAAATTTTATTCTTCAACTGATACCTGGGATACTTGGCAAGCTGTGGTTGTTGACTTGATTTCCTCTTCAATCACTATGAAAGTCGCGATTGCAATAGAGATGCGACAGTGACAGCGAATTCGTCTATGACTTTGACACTCCCATTTTTGGATGAGTCGCGGTAGCGATGATGCCCATGAATTCATCTGGCCTAGTTTCACCCTGCTCTTAAGCTAAGTCACAGTCGCGAATTAAGAGTTATTGACAGCGAATTTCGATGAAATTTGCCTTCTTAAAGATTATGAACTCCATCCAACTTCCTATTGAAAGTCTAACTTAATTCTGCAAAACAACACTTAATGAAAACATTAGGATTAATCAATCTCCTTTGTCAAGATCAAAAGAGGTCCAAGACTTAAGATTAATCATCCTAATCCAACGTGAACCTTGGTTTGCTGATTTTGCTAATTTTTTGGAAGAAAAAGTGGTGCCATCTCACCTCACATATCAACAAAAAAAGAAATTTTTCTTCGACGTGAAGCATTACTTGTGGGATAAACCTTACCTCCATAAAAATTATGGAGATGGAATGGTAAGATGATATGTTCTGAATAATGAAATCTAAAGTGTAATTAGATTTTGCCATGATAAGGAAGTAGGAGGTCATCATGGACCATCAAGAACAACTACAAAAGTTCTCTAAAGCATTTTTATTAGCCTTCATTCTTCAAGGTTGTTCATTCTTATGTAAGTGCTTGCAATCATTGCCAACGAACAGGTAATATCTCTTCACACCATGAGATGCCTTTGAATAATAAACTTGTTTATGCAATTTTTTATGTTTGGGGCAATGATTTTATGGGGGCCTTTTCATAAATCTTTTAATAATTCTTATATACTTGTGGTCATGGATTATATGAGTAAATGGGTAAAAGCTTATGCATATCCAAGTAATGATGCTCAGGTAGTTGTCAAATTTCTTAAAAAATTTATATTCACTCGTTTTGGTACACCTAAAGCTATCATAAGTGATGGGGAAAACATTTTGGTAATAAACAATTTGAGCAATTGTTGAATAAAGATGTTGTTAAACACATAATTGGTACCCCTTACCACCCTCAAACTAGTGGAGAAGTAGAGGTTCAAATCGAATAATAAAACAAATTTTAGAAAACATAGCTAGTGCATCTAGGAAAGATTGGTCTTTGAAATTAGATGATGTATTATGGGCTTACCGTACTACTTTTAAAACTTCAATCGGTATGTCTCCATATCGATTATGCTTTGGTAAGGCTTGTCACTTACCATGGAATTAAAACATAAAGCTTATTGGGTTACTAAACTTTTGAGTTTTGATTTGGAAAATGAAGGTGATAGGAGGAAATTCCAACTAAATGAATTGGAAGAATGGAGAAATTTCACATTTAAGAATGCCTAAATTTATAAAGAAAGAACTAAGGCATGGCATGATGCACACATTACAAAGAAAGACTTTCATAAAGGTGATAAATTTCTTCTATTCAACTCTCATTTCAAATTATTTCCCAAGAAATTACAGAGTAGATGGAGTGCACCACTTGTGGTGGCTAAGGTGTTCCCTCATGTTACGGTCAAATTATATAATAACAATGGAGGCACATTTAAGGAAAATGGTTAACAACTAAAGCATTATATTAAATGCAAGAAACCTATTCACTATGAGGCATCCATTTTGTTGCAGAATCCATAACAATAAACAGGAAGTCAAGTCAACCTAATGACTCTAAAATAATGCTTGTTGGGAGGCAACCTAAGAATTTTTATTTTTACAATTTTATGATTTTATTTTATTTTTACATATTTTTCTTCATTTTCATTGCAATTTTTAGTTATTTTTTATGCATTTTTTATATCTTTTCATCATGTTCTATAATTAATTTTTAAAAAAACAAAAAAATAAAAATTTAGTCAACTATTTGTTTGATAAGGCATGCCCATGGCTTATTACCTAGATGAAAACATTCACTAGCCAGCATAAGTCATGCCCACGGCTTATTATGAATTTTTTTGCAAAAATAACTAGCGCCAACGAGCTATTCGCACAAATCTTCTACCTAAATTTCTTACTTAACATTATTTTGTCTTCATCTAACTTTAGTTTTTTTCATTTTCTTTCTCTAAGTAAAACCTTCATAGCCTCTACCTCCCAACCATGTTAGTCTTCTTCTCCAGTCATCCTAACATCACTGACCACTATCTCATCATCGACATCTACACTAATCCCAATCTACCCATCTATGTGTCGATCAGTGTTGGCCTAGTGCACAAAGAAGGGGGTTGAATTGATGGGAGATTAAAAATTAAAAGGAAGGTTAAGGTGTTTAAGAAGTTAAGAAGGAGAAGAGAAAAATCAACACAAGAAGTTTATAGTTGTTCAGGTGTTAACAAACTCTTCGTCCACTCCTCAATTCTTCACAATTGGGTATTTCACTCAACTAAACTAGTGTTTTCAAGCTCACACCTAACTTATACAATTGTGTTTTATGGCTTATACAAAACCTTTACAACTTGCGTTTTTAGGCTCACACAAAAACCTCTCACAAGTGTTTTAGATAGGCTCACACTTTAACCTCTTACAAGAGTTTTGAAAGCTAGGCTAACTCTCAACCTACTTACAAATGTGTTTATTGCTCACATCAAATAATCAACAACACATAAAGAAGAGTAAGAAGAATAAGTAGCAAATTTGCTAGAGTTTGGTTACAATAAAAGAAATTCTCTTGCATTTACATTAGTTTGGTGGAGTATTTATAGCCAACATCTAACAAAGAGACGTTACTCAAAAACTATCCCAAAATCTCAAAGTTGTGCTAGGTAGATTTTTCATTAAATGCTTGTTAGGCAGAAGTCACAGTAGCTACTAGCATTTTGCGGCCGCGAATTTCCAATTTGCACTGACGAGCCGAAAATCGCGGCAAAGAACCCCATTATATACCTAATGGGTAATCCACATGTCCTTCACCCATTGATTGTCCAAGTAAAAAGTTGTTGTGTTCAACCAACTATTTAAAAGTTACAATTGCGAGTTAACTTTCTCTTGGGAACGACTGAAACCATGAATTCTTCTATTTGGTGAGGAGACAACACCTTCTTGAGTCACGATCGCAACAAATACTTCACCTTTTTAACTTTTGATTTCCAACGGTTGCCTTGGACACTTGGCATGCTACGGCTATGGCTTTGCTTCCCTCTTTTATTCTTATGAAATTCCCGATTGTGACTCAATATGTGAATGTCATCGTGAATTCTTCTATAAATCAATCAAGCTCCCTTCGACTAAGTCGTAGCTGCGAATTAACCTTCGAATTCCTGTGGCCTAACTCCATTTGTCTTTACAATAAGGTCGCAATCACGATTTAGGGAATACTGATCATGAATTTGGATGTTCTTCTTAAAGATGGAGGTTTTGACTTTCTTCCAACTTTCAATGAAAATATAACTCATAAACTACATAACAACACTAGGACAAAGCATTAGAACTGATCAATCTTTATTGTCAAGATCAAAAGAGGCTAATGACTTAGGTTTGACTAACCTAGTCCAACACTCAGCCCATATCTGCATCACATCTCGCACTTCACGGTCCTTTTTTCGGCTTTCCCTCATCACTGGAATCACTTTATACCACTAAAACCAAACCATCGTCGATTTGCACAAGCCCAACCAGTTTCAATCTTCACCATCATCTTGAGTTTTCTTCTTCAACACAATCTACTTCAAATCTCTCACCAGCCGACCTACTCCATCTTTCTCAACACTGAACTCTACAGCCCTCCACCTAAGACGTTGTTCTTCCTTTCAATGCCAGAGTCACCACTTCACCTCCAACCCGAACTAAACCTAAATTGTCAGTCCACTAGGTCCTCCCTTCCCTACCTTCCTTTTATTTTATTTTTTTGATTAATTTTATTCAAAAAATTAAAAACAGGATCCAAGCAGAAGCACCCATTCGGCTGCACTATCAACAAAACCCTATCTTCCATTTTTTAATTACCATCATGATGAGACTGAAATTAATTGCCAAACAAACCAAAACACCAATCACAGAGGCTCCTTCATGCCAATGTTCCCAAATCAACAAAGGTAAAACAATTCCACCTCCCTCAAACTCAATGTTTAGTGGTAATTTGGAGTTCAAAAATAAAAAAGTTCAATTCAGTTATGAGCAATTTTGCACTCGTAAAATTATTCCTTGTAAGTTTATTCACTACCCCCTCTTAAATCTTTTTCTGTCAAAGAACAATTTGATGAATTGATTGCAAATATTGGTTGGGCAAACTTAGTTTCAAATGCAATGCCCTACATACAATGAATTGACTAGGGAGTTCTATGCCACTTTCCATTTCACTCTACCTAGTAATGTCACTCCAAAAACACCCAAATTTATTCAATTTCGTTCATTAGGGAAGCAACTTTCCATGTCCATTACTTAATTCAATATTACCCTTAGATTTATTGATGACGCATTTGCACAAACCACTGTATATCATAACTCTAGTTATGATTTTAGTGATGAGTTTAGATTAATTTCTCTGTGGCAATCTTTCTCTATCGATACTATTGGTTGTGAACCAAGTCAATCAAAAAGTTCCTTTCTTTATGACCCTATTCTTTGATATATTTAGCATTTTCTCACATTTAATTTTTAGGTCAAAGAGATAGTTTTAAAACTTTAAGCAAAACTAGAAGTTTATTTTCTTTTGTGCATGTTAAACAAGGTCAAGGTTAATTTAGTTTCTTAGTTAGCAACCCAATTTCAAACAATTGCCACCAAAAATATATCATTAATTCTAGGGTCATATATTACTCATCTTGCTCTTAATTTGAAGTGGTTTATTGATTCTTCTGATATGCATGTGACATGTAATGAAGCCCTTTGTCATTGATTATTTAGAAAGAATGGGATTAGTTAAAAAGCAAAATGGCCTTCATTTACACCATTAGTGCATCACCAAAAGCACTCTCCCACCACCACTACTGAAGACGATATTAGTTTAGGCAATCATCCATCCACATCTGTTGCACCTCATTCAACTGAAATTCATGCTTGCCTTCAGCATTTGGAGCATTGTATTTATAAAATAGAGCAAAATTTTGCATCCTACTTTGAATTCATAAATTTCAGCCACCATTTTCACCATCATTGTAGCTTACTGCGCTAATTTCATGGAAGTTTTTCTTTATTTCCTTTCTAAGTGTTTTCATTTTTTCCTTCTTTTTGCTACATTGGGGACAATATATCTTTTAAGTGTGTGGGAGGCCTTGCATGTTTGATTAATGCTTTGACTTAAGCAAATCTATATCTTTGCTTGATAGTATTTTCTTTCTGAAATTTCTTCTCTTTCATGTTGGTTTTTGAATGATTTTGAGTTATTATGAACTTTGTGCTTGGGAAAATATTGCAAGAAAGGATGCAAGCATGATTAAGTGAATTTCTTTTATGTGGTTGAGTGGTTCTTTGCTTTGATAATCAATTTGAATTGTCAATGTGCAAGATTCAATACAAATGAACCTTAATTGTAATATTTTGAGCCTTTGAGCATTTTATCTATTGTTGCTCTATTATGTTTTTATTGAATATTGTTAAACTTGGGTTATTTATTCTAGAACTTGATTTGTTATGCATTGTGAGACCACATTAATGAGTTTTTTTGTTAAAAAGCAAAAAGGATATTTAGGTTTGCTCCTTTGATCCCATCAAAAGCCTACCATCATGTTATTTCCTAAAGAAAGACAAGTTGAACCTTAATCCCTTTCTTTGTTTGCACCACATTAATTGTACCTTGAACTTCTTTAATTTTTCTCCACTAATTTTTATCAAAGGATTTTAATTGAGTTGGCATGAGAATGAGAACCACATTTCAAAAAATTGTTGATAAAAAGATAAAAATTAATATAAATTCTATTCTTTATGTTGGTGCTTAGCAACTAAGGATATTCATTATAATTATTTATCTTTGCACCAAATGATTGTCAATTTATGAGTATGCTAAAGCATTCTAAATATGTTTTATGCTGAGTAATCGGGGGCATTCATCACAAATATTTGATTTTGCATAAAAAGGCTAAAAACAACTTAGAAAATAATGAAAAGAAAAAGAAAGCAAAAGAAAAATATTTTGATTGCTCTAGTTGTGTTATTATGCAAAGAAAATTGATTAAAAAACAATTCAAAAAGGTTAGAATTCATGCCAATTAAAGTAATTTCTTCGATAATCTTTCACCCAAAAAATTCACTTTATATCGAACCTAAAACCAAACCCATTACAACCTGTTTTATACCTTTTTTTTATTTTTGATGTATAAAACTCATATTAAGTGGTGGAGATATGATAGATGAGCAAGTTTATGGTAATATCATTCTTTGTTTTGAGTTAAGAGCTTATTGATACCCAAAACACTTTGAGTGCATGAAGTAAAATCATTGAGAGAGTATTTGAAACTTATTGCATTTGATTTTAAAGAAGTTGTTATGGAAAAGAAGTGTTTATCTTTGTTTTAAAGAGTTCATTTATGAAATGCTTATTTCTTTTGATTGCAATTTGACTTGAGTTCATTGTCAATTGTTAATTTGAGATTATTTGATGACAAACTAAATGAGTAAGAGATGATGAAATAAAAGGGTTATTGAGTTTGAGTTAAGTATGTTGGAGGACAAGCATTAACTTAAGTGCGGGGCAATTTGATAAGGCATAAAAGTACATAATTTAATTATGGTGAATTTTTTCTATTTTGTGTTGAATTTCCATTTTAATTAATTTTATATTAAAAAAATTTAAATTTGATATTTCAAGTGTATTAGAATTGAAAATGGGAGATTAGAGATCAATTTGTAAGATTCTTCAATTTTGGGGCAAAAAGAGTTGAAGTGCAATTTATGGCAGAAGATTTGTAATGATAAGAAGCATGCACAGCTTGCCAATCTAAGGATGAAGAATTTAGAAGAGCAAGGAGCTAATTTTCAACCAAATTTTTATAAAATGATCCTATCTTACTTAAGAGATTTGACTTAGAAAATTTACCCTAGATTTAGACCTTCTTTTGATATTTTCAAAAACTATTTAGGAAACTAATTTCTTTGTAGATTTTTTGGAGATTTTCAAAGACATTTTTATTTTATAAATAGAATTCTTTTATCTTGAAGAAAGGAAGAAGAAAAACTTCAAAACAGCTAGAAGAGGGCAACCAACCTCAATTGAAGACATTCTACTCTTCCATTGTAAACTCATGATTCTATTTCTTCTTCTTCTTCTTTCTAGTTTTCTTTTCTTATTCATGAGCTAATTTTTTCGTAACTAAGGGTATGGGAAGCTTTATCACAATAATAGATTGATTTTTATTTATCCATAAATTATTATGCTTAATGTCATTAAGAGATTGGCTACCTCTTGATTGATTTATTTTATGTGAATGAATTGGAAAAATATTTTGCATAATTGACCAAACAATTCATGGTATGAATTTGAATAGAATATAGAAAATTTTACAAGTTTTTCACAAAGATTAATGAGCTTTATATACATGATTCCTCTAATTTTATAAGTTTTTCATATAAATTAATGAGTTTTTTATCTCGAGAACTCTATAGAGCAATCTAAGAGTTACTTGATAGAATTAGGATTAATAAATCTTGGAAGGAAATATTAAGCAAAATTAGAAAAATCTCAGTTTATGAAAATAACAAATTATCTTAGTTGAATTTAATTACTTGAAATTCATTTGAGTGGTTAGATGGACTAATAGTCTTAACTCATTAAATTTGATTATTGCAACTTTAATTGTTTATTGCTTTTTTATTTACTTTTTAGTCTTTAAATTTTTGTAGATTATTTATTTAAATTTTCATAGTTTAATTAATCTTTTAAATTTAATTATTCAAATAGTAAAAGGTTAACTATAGTTTTAGTACTTATTTTACTAAATCCTCATAAGAATGATATCTTTTTATGACTTGATCACTAGTGCACTTGTTAGGATCATTTGAATTTTAGCTATCATATACTCTCTTTGAGTTTTTAAGCTATCTCACTTCTTATTTTTCTTAATATGTTATTTTAACATATGAAGATGGAATAGATATAAACTATAAATATCTATTATCTATGCATGTCTTATAACATATATTGCCACCACTTGTTCTTTATTGTTGCCACCTCCTATTCACACCTGTTAATAAGTGAGAGCAACTTGATTGTTTGATTGTCAGCTCCTAGTCATTTTGTGTTACGAGTGAGCTAATATTGCCAGCTCCTGCTAATTGAGAATGAGCAACTTGATTAAGTGAAAGCAGCTTAAGCTGCTTCACTATTAATTTGGTTAGTGTTTAGAGCAAAAACAACTACTTTACTATTCATTTTTTCTTATAACTTCATATATATAAATGTTTATGGTTAAAGTGGTGATCAAATTTGTATCTACAATAATGAAGCAAGATTTATAGCTAAGATATTTAATGTTTTGGTACTATGATAAGATTTTGTAAAATAATGAATTGATTTATATATATTAAATTACAAGGATTGTAGATCAATGTATACATAAAGAGAAACAATAAATAACTTAAAGATAACCTACACCAACAGAAGCTAAAATAGAAAATACAATAAATATAAAAAGGTTGATTTGTATATAATGTGAAAAAGTTATATCAAATAAGATAAAATTATATGATATAAGGTACATCTCATATTATATGTTATGTAAATTTCATTCGAATAAATAATTTGTTTACTGAATTTTTTAGATTTATTAGAAATTGTCTAATTTTCTTGTTAATCTTGTTAAAAAAGTTGAGTAAATTATTTTTATTAAAGTAAAAAGTTGGACTAGGTTGGTCAAACCTAAGTCAAAAATATCTTTTGATCTTGACAATGTAAATTGACAAGTCCTAATATTCATTTCAAGTGTTGATCTTGCAGATATTTAGCTAGGATCACATTGAAATTTGAATGGAAGCCTTAGTCTCAAAGAGTGAAATTTGCATCTTAATTCGCGATAATGAATTAGAAGGTTGTGACCACTATCTTGCAGAAGAGTTCAATCGATTTGGGCAAACGATTTCGCAATGTATGTTGCGTCTAGTGTCACGACTGTTACTTTTGTTTCACTTGGAGGGAATCAAGTTTTTAACCAGATTATGGTAGGTGTCCCAAAGAACATTTGGAACATCAAAATTTGCAGTGGTGAAATAATGGTCAGGACCATGATTTTGATGTAACAACACCTTTATTTTGGCAAGCCAATTTGCAATGATTATCACATCCAAAAAAAAAAAAGTAAAGACCACGACTTTCATTCTTACTCTAGGGACATAACAACTATTTTTCCTAAAAAACTAATGGTTTTATGCCACATGGACTAACTGTTAGATACAAACAGGGTCCTTCACAACAATTGAGCAAAATTTAGCGTTATGTGAATATCGCCATGATTATACAATCTCAACCGCTAACCCTATCTGACAAGTATTAAATGTTAGATTTTGCCAACAACCTTTGAAGATTATGAAATTTTTTTGTCCCTAATGTCTCTTTGGTGGGAGAAACCTATAAATAATTCACTAAATGGACATATATGTAAGATAATAGCATTCATTGTAGCCAAACTCTTGCAAATTTATTTCTTAACCTTTAAGCATTCAATTTCTTGTATTTGAGTTATTTTTGTTTGGTGTGAACATTAAACACCATTGGGTTTAGGTTTAAGAGTTAGCCTTTGATTGTAAAACTCCTATTCAGATTGAGTGTAGCCTTGTGAAAACACCAATGAGGTTTTGTGTGAGCATTTGCAAAAACACAAGTTGTAAAGTTAGGTGTGAGCTTTAAAACACCATTGGACAATAGTGAAACACCCAATTGAAAAAATTAGAGAATGGATATAAGGTTGATTAATACCCGAACCACTATAAAACTTAGTGTGTTCTATTCTTCTTTCGACTTCTTCTATTTCTTGCTTAACAAATCTTCCCCTCCAAATTCAAAATTTTCCACCAATGCAAATGGTATCACAGTTTGATCTTAAATAAAGCCTTAATTAAGAAAATATCAAGGCACAAGAAGGAATCCATATTCGCCTCAAGCCTTACTTTGATGGAATCGATAATACTCATTGAAAGTATATTTTAGAGATCTATTTGGATAGCGATGTGAAGGATTTGTGGGACATTGCAGCAAAGGAATGGAAGCCTCCAACAAAGTGGTAGATGGTAATGAAGAACTAATTCCAAGAGAATAATGGGTGAAAGCAAACAAAAAATCAAATGGGAAAAATAAGAGGGTAATGACCATTCTTCTTAGCTCCTTATCAAAAGAGGAGATTGGTATAGTGCACCATTGCTTAACTACCCATGGGATATGAAAGGCATTGGAGAACTATCATTCAGACACTACACTTATGAAATCAAGTATGTTAGAAATATATGTGACAGAGTGGTAGCTCTTCATGTTGAAAGAAAATGAAACCATCATCGACATGACAAATAGACTCCTTTCTATTATCAGAAACATGAAGAAGTTTAGAAGAATTATCACCAATTATGAGGTAAACACTAAAATTCTTAAATCTCTTCCTTTTGAAAAATTTGATGTTAGAGTTTGTTACATACAAGAATCCAATCCATATGTTGGAAAGGTGCAAACAGATGTCCTTATTAGAAATCTACTTACTCATGAGCTAGGCTTGAAGAAGGAATAAGAGATGAAGAAAATGAGAAGACAATGTGATAAAAATGAAAAAGTAGAAAAGAAGACTTTTGCTCTCAAATCCTCAAACAAAAATAAGGAGATTGAAGTTACCTATAGTGATAGTGATAAGAGTGAGAAGGAGGAAGAAAAGCTAGCCACACTCTCAAGGAGAATCAAAGAGCTCATAAAGGGAAGAAAAGATGGAAGGAACTTCAAAAGAGCATCGCTCAATTTCAAAGACAAGAAAAATGAAATGACTTGTTATGAATATGGAAAATAAAATCACATCAAATCCAAATGGCCTAAGCTTAAGAAGAAGAAAAAATGGGACAAGGAGAAGAAAAAGAGCTTTAAGGCTACATGGGATGATAGCACAAGTGAGGAAAAAGAAGATGAAAAATTGTCAACCTATACTTCATGGCTCAAGAGGACTCCTCTAATGAAGTAAGTACTTTTTCATATTATTGCCATGACTGTAAGGACTTAGATGATGAGCTTCTTGAAGCTCTAATCTTGAAAGGTGATAAATGTGAATCTCAAATGAAAACTTATAAGAAAAAGTGTTCAAAACTTGAGGATGAATTTAAAATTTTAAATAATCTTATAAGTGACTTGAAGACTTCTAACGAAGAACTCAAAAAATCCTTCGAAAATCTTTCTAAATCTTTATCCTTTGTTGATTCTCTAAGAAAAGAAAATGACACTTTACAAGGTGAAGTTATTGAGCTTAGGAATTTCATCTTAAGATTTCACAAAGGGAAAAGATCTTTGGATACTCTCATTATATCTCAAAGACCATCCTTAGTGAGACATGGTTTAAACTTTAATGGAGCTTCCTCATCTATATCTTCTACTCCTATATTCATTAGAGCATCTACACCTCAAACTTCTAATATTAAGATTGTTGGAAAGAAAAGTGCTTCTAACACTAAGTCACCTATGCCTAAGGGCAAAGGAAAGTCTCCCTAAGGCTCAAGAACTAAACCTCAAAGAGCAAATCATGCATACATCTATACCAAGAGGCATGCTCAAAGATACACATACAAAAATTTCTTTTCTACTCCTCATCACTCGTGCACTTGCATGTTGTCTCATAACCAAAGTATGAGAAGGCCTTCTACTAATACTAAAATTATGCATAGGAGAAAAACTCATAAGTCTAAACTCCAATGCCACTATTGTTTGAGGTATTGACATATCAATGTCTTTTGCTACATTATAAAGGCACACCTCAAATTATAGGACCCTTGTAAGCCTAACCCCTAAAGACCCAAATATGCTTGGGTACTTAAACATAAGTAAATTGTTTTTGTGTTGTAGAATGTTTGAAAACCACTAAAGAAAATAATGATTGACAATTGAATAGTGGTGCTCAAAGCACATGACCGAAAATAAGAAGTTATTCATAGCCATTAAAGAGAAAGATGTTGGCAATGTCACATTTGGAAATAATGTCAAAGGTAATTAGCATTGGAATTGTTGGTAACAAAGGTTATTCTCTTATTGATAATGTTCTTTTAGTTGAAAGATTGAAATAACATTTATTAAGTGTAAATTAAGTATGTGACAAAGATAATAAAGTCACCTTTGACCCTAGAGAATGTCAAGTTACCATCTTGGTGGATAAAAAGGTAGTTTTTACAGGTGAAAGGAGAGGCAATACCTATTTAATTAACTTAGATAATTTGGCTAATCAATCCTTTAAATGTCTTGTCTCTACTAGCAATGAATCTTGGCTTTGGCATAGAAGACTTAGATATGCTAGCATGGAGCTTCTACAAAGTTTATCAAAATGAGAGCTAGTAAAAGGTCTTCCAAAGGTTAAGTTCATAAAGGACAAGACATGTAAACCTTGTCAAATATGGAAGCAACATTAAACATCCTTCAAAGCAAAAAATGTTTTAAGTACTTATAGACCTCTTCAACTCATTCATATGGACTTAGTTGGACCCACTATGAATGCTAGTCTTAGTGGAAAGCATTATACATTTGTCCTGGTTGATGACTACTCTAGGTTCACATGGTATCCTTTCTTACTCATAAGAGTGATACTTTGATGCTTTCAAAAGTTTTACTAAAAGAGTTCAAAATGAACAAGGTTACTTTATTTCTTCTATTAGGAGTGACCATGGAAAGGAATTTCAAATTGAATCTTTTGAAAATAATTGTTTGGAGAATGGGATTTCTCACAACTTTCTACTCCTATAACACCATAATAAAATGGTGTTTTAGAAAGGAAAATAGGACATTGGTAAAAATGGCTAGAACTATGTTTAATGAGTATTCCTTGCCAAATTACTTTTGGGTCGAAGCCATCAATACTTCATGTTATATTGCAAATTGTGTTTCTAAAAGACTCATTCTAAACAAAACTTCTTATGAGCTATGAAATGGTAAAAAAAAAAACCCAAGCTTTCATATCTTAAAGTAGATGGGTACAAATGTTACATATTTAATACCAAGGACAACCTCAGAAATTTTGCCTAAAAAACAAATGAGGGTATTTTTCTTGGCTATTTCACCACTAGTAAAGCATATAGGGTATTTAACAAAAAAAAAATATGAAAAAAACTATGGTGGTTGAAGACTCTATGAATATTTTATTTGATAAGTCTATTAAATTTGATCTTAGGAAAGGTTCTCTTGTTGATAATCTTGTATGTGACTTTGAGAAGTTGGAGCTTAATTCAATGCTAAAAAAATTATGATTGATCTTAAAGATAATAAGACATCACAAGAAGTTGAAAAACCTCAACCACAACAAGAGGAAAACTAAGCTTAAAAACTACCCAAGGATTAGAGATACTCCAAGAATCACCCAAAAAATCTTATCATTGGTGAGACATCCAAGTGAGTAAGTACTAGAGCTCAATTACATGCTTTAGATAATAATCTTGCTTTTATTTCTCAAATTGAGCCAAAATCTATTGATGAGGCTCTAAATGATAAGAGTTAAGTGACTGCTATGCAAGAAGAACTCAGCCAATTGGAGAGAAATAAAGTTTAGGAACTTATTCCTAGGCCTAAGGAACACCCAGTTATGGGATACAAATGGGTGTTTAAGAATAAGTTAGATGAGCAAGGTGTTATTACAAGAAACAAAGCTAGATTGGTTGCAAAGTGTTACAACTAAGAGGAATGCATTGATTTTGATGAAATCTTTGCCCTCGTGGCAAGATTATAGACCATTAGGATTCTTTTAGCATTTGCATGCCATATGAATTTTAAGATTTTTCAAATGGATGTGAAAAAGTGCATTTGTAAATGGTTTCATTGAGGAGAAAGTTTATGTTAAAAAGCCTCCAATTTTTTAGTCTCATTTTTTTTCAAATCATTTTTTTAGTCTCATATGGTTTAAAACAAGCTCCAAAATCTTGATAGGAAAGGCTTAGTTCATTTGTTTTACAAAATGATTTTTAAAAAGGCAAAATTGATACTACTTTATTTGTTAAAAAGCCCAATAAAGATACACTCATTGTGTAAATATATGTTAATATTATATTTGGTGCTACTAACGAATCTCTTTATGAATAATTTGCTAAGTGTATAACTAGAAAGTTTGAGATGAGCATGATGGGTGAGCTCAAGTTCTTCCTTGGTCTTCAAATCAAGCAAACTATTTTCATAAACCAAGTAAAGTACACAAAGGTTCTACTCAAAAGGATTGGGATGGATAGATGTAAAGTAGCAAAAACTCCAACGAGTGCAATTATCAAGCTAGACAAGGATGAATTAGGTAAGTCCATTGATGAAAAGAAGTATAGAGGTATGATTAGCTCTCTCCTCTATCTTACTGCATCTAAACCCGATATCATGTTTAGTGTTTGTTTGTGTGCGATCATGTTTAGTGTTTGTTTATGTGCGAGACTTTAATCTTGCCCTAAGGAATCTTACTTGAATAATGTTAAAAAAAAATTCTTACATATTTGCATGACATTGATTTTAGGACTTTTGGTATCTTATGAATTCGTCATTTAGTCTTCTTGGATATTTAAATGCGGAGTAGTTTGATGGATAGGAAGAGCACTTCTAAAATTTGTCAATTCATAGGTGAATTTTAGTTTCTTGGTTTAGCAAAAAACAAGTTTCAGTTGTCTTATCCATAGCTGAAGCGAAATACGTGGCAGCGGGTTATTGTTGCACCTAAGTTCTTTGGATGAAACAACAACTCAAGGATTATGGCAAAAATGTTGATCACATTCCCATCAAATATAACAATACAAATGCAATAGATCTTTCTAAGAATCTCATCCAACATTCAAGAAGCAAGCATATT
Organism: Omphalea diandra; assembly: GCA_949677035.1. NCBI lineage: Eukaryota > Viridiplantae > Streptophyta > Magnoliopsida > Malpighiales > Euphorbiaceae > Omphalea > Omphalea diandra. The sequence continues at coordinate 49,930 of CATIWR010136854.1, read as the reverse complement.
GATATTAGACATCATTTTTTTAGAGATTATGTCCAAAATGATAATGTTGTGTTAGAATTTATTGACACTAATCATCAATTTACAGATATTTTCATTAAACCCTTTAATGAAGAAAGAATGAACTTCATCAAAAGGAAAGTAGGGATACTTAATGGAAGTTCCCTAGGGTGAAAATTAATCACACTTTCTGCACTTCACTATACTTATCAATATTACCTCATTATTTAATATGATTGGTGATTGCATGATAACTTATTATGTTGGATGTTGTACATGTGTTAATTCATGGTGCAATTATGTTTTTCAGTGCCAAATTACGTGAATTAATCATTATAATATTATTTAGATCACATTAAGTTTGGGTCAATATTTCTTTGATTTTTTTTTTTCAAAAAAGCCTTGTAATTCACGATCGAGATTTACAATTAGCAATCGCTACTTACAAGTCTTCTTTAACCTTTGTCAATTTGTTGTCACTATCTATGATCGCCATTGCAAAATTTTTCAAATTTCAAATCTGTTGACCATTGACTACGTTTTTTCCCAAGGAAATCTTAATCGTTACTCAGAAATTTCATAAATAGCGATCACGATAAGCGTGTAGCGACCATAATATGTTGTAACCACTAGGCATTGATTGATTTGGCAATTAAATAGTGAGTCTTCCTCTTTCAATGCTCTTTCAACAGTTTTATAATTGTTTTCCTCTTATTCTCTGCCTATTTAAGTCTCCTTAACACCCTTTTATTCAACTTTTATCATCTTTTTCATCATACCTCTGATCTCTCTTTAATTTCTGACCTACAAATCTCTTTTACCCTTTTTTTCTTCTCCCCTACTCTCATGGCACCTAAGAAACTCACAAGATCATAAAAGGGAAAGGGTGTTGCCTAACCTTAAGGCCCTCATCCACTTCATGAAGGGAATCATAAAGGAAGAGAAGAAGAGATACAAGGCCAACACCAAAAGATCATCCAACCCAATAAAATACCCTCCTCTTTCCTTCTTGAAACTATTGGCATTAAAGGAGAAATCCAAGCATTTCTCTCCAACCTTGGATGGAATAAATTCATTTTTATGAAGAACTAGGCTATGAAGAAATCATACAAGAGTTTATCTGCACCATACTCTTAGTCAAAGGGCAAAATCTAAAGTAGGTTCATATTATCTTGTCTTTAGGGCATTTGGAGATCTTATTTCATTACTTTTGCCCAACTTTCCTCCCTTTTTAATTTTCAAACTAGAAATGATGTTTCATTCATTATCTCTTCCCTTGACATCATCTTTTATGAGTTTTGGTCTGAAATTTCCATTGAAACCAAATATAATCCTAAAATTTAAGTGGTCAGATACATCAAAACCTTAACCAATTGGCTCCTCCATAGAATTAGTACCTTTTCCATCAATGCTAGGGTGATGAGAATAAAAAAGTCTCTTAAAAAGACCTAACTTTTCTCTTTTGGCTCACCAAAAATAAGTCCATCCAAACCAAGAGATACTTTATGGACCAACTGATCCACGTGAGCACCAAAATTAAGAACCAATTTCTTCTTTCATCTCACTTCACAACCATCTATAGGTTTGTGGGGGCATTGAATAATGAGAATGAAAATTTCCTCACCAAAAAGTATCTCCTATCCTAAAACTTTCTTTATTTGACCTATTTGATCAATATAAAGGCCATTCATCCTAACTTTTAAGTGTACTATAGGATCTTATAGGGCAAAGAAGCAAGAGACAACTCATGTCTTAAAAGAAAAAGGCTAGTGATTGAAGAAGGCACCCAAAAGCCCATTCCATCTTTAAAGTCCAAGGCAAAGCCAAAATCTAAGTCTTCTTTCATCTCTCTCTCTTCCATCAACAAGAAAGTTGACAAGGTGATGAAAGTGATCAAGAGAAGATTCCTTCTTCTCTCTCACCTTTATAGTGAATCGATTGACCTTTAAGAAAATGTTAGTGCTACTCCATATCATCTTCTTGATTTTGAAGAATAGGAAGACACTTAAGAAGAAGAAGGTGACTGAGAGGACAAAGGAGATGAAGCCCAATGAGGAGGAGATGAAGAATTCATTGAAGATACTGATGATGATGATGATGATATATCTCCTATCTTCTAATTCTTAATTAATCACCACCATATCATTATAATTATCCCTATCAGTATACTGATTGTCATTGTACTTAACTTTCCTCTATTTTTTTATCTTGACAAAGGGGGAGAGCTTGCATGTCATTAGTTGAGAGGGAGTATAAATTGAAGGTGAGGGGAGCATTTCAACCATCTAAATTTGTTAACCATTTCAACTTCACAAACTCTAGAATACACTTATACATTCTTTATCCTTTGCAAATTCAATCTAAGTTGTCAAAATTAAAAAGGAGGAAATTATTAGACTAAGTTGGTCAAACCTAAGTCAAAACTCTCTTTTGACCTTAACAATGCAGATTGATAAGTCCGAACATCCATTCCAAATGTTAATCTTATAGATATTTAGCTAGAATCGTATTGGAATTTGAATAGAAGCCTTAATCTCAAAGATTGAAATTTGCATCCTAATTCATGGTCATGAATTAGAAGGTCACAACTACTATCTTGCAATAGAGTTGGATCAATTTATGCAGGCAATTTTGTAGTGAATGTTGTGTCCAATGTCATGAATGTTACATATGTTACGTTTGTATTCACTTTGAGGGAATTAAATATTCAACCATATTATGTCAGGTGTCCTAAAGAACCTTTGGAACATCAAAATTCATAGTGGCGAAATAATGGTCGAGACCATGATTTGATGAAACACTTCCATTGTGGCAAGCCAATTCATGGTGAGTATCATGTTCAAAGAAGAAAAGTAGAGATCGTGACTTTCATTCTTACTCTAGGGATGTAACAGCTATTTTTATTAAAGAACCCATGGTTTTATACAACGTGGACTAACCATTAGATAAAAATGGAATTCTCCACCACAATTAAGCAAAATTTAGTGTTATGTGAATATTGTGATCGCGATTATACAATCCCAACCATGAACCCTGTTTGACAAGCATTAAATACTATATTTTGCCAACAACCTTTGAAGATTATGAAATAATTTTGTTTCTTTAGTAGAAATAACATATAAATACTTCACTAAATGGATATAAATGCAAGAGAATAGCACTCATTGTAGCCAAACTCTTGCAAATTTATTTCTCAACCTTTAAACATTCAATTTCTTATATTTGAATTGTTGTTGTTTGGTATAAGCAATAAAAACTATTGAATTTTAGCCTTTAATTATAAAACTCTTGTTCAAGTTGAATGTTAGCCTTATGAAACACTAGTAAGATTATGTGTGAGGCTTTGTAAAAACACAAATTATAAAGTTAGGTGTGAGATTTAAAACAACGTTGGACATTAGTAAACTACCCAAGTAGAAGAATTTAGGAGTGAATATAAAGTCGATTAATACCTGAACCACTATAAAACTTGGTATAATCTATTCTTCATCTACTTCTATTTCTTGCTTAACAAACCTTTTCTTTCAAAATTCAAAATTTTCCACCAATTCAACCTTATTTCTTAGTGCACAAGGGTCAATAAAAAAGTTATACAATTTAATACATTATGTAATTTTACATTGAGTTGAATACTTTATTAAAATTTACAATTTTATATAATAACATTGTGTATACAAAATAACATACATAGATTCAAAAAATTCATGCGAATATTGAAATTTCAATGCTCTAAAGCATAATAGAAGGCGTAAAAAAAAGATTTATTCACCAATTTATTCATTCACTAGTTAAGTCAAAGAGCCTATTCTTTCTGAGATTTTTAGTTAATTGTCAATGACAAAAATCGAAGAAAACATATAATGCTAAGCAATACAACATATCATCTTGAATCAAAAGAGTTTGTGCAACAAAATTAGGAATTGGATACCTTTCAAATTGTGTGGGTCATTAGCGTATTACAATCACAAACAAAACAATCAGCTTTCTAAAATTGCTTCTATAATCCAAATGATAAAGTTGTAGTCATAGACTACTTGCCTATAAAAACCAATAAAATAAATCAAAACCCCAAAAAAGTTTGTAGTTAATCACTTGAACCAAATCTAATACTAAGAAGCCAAGAGATAAATATGGATAAGAATATTCATATTACTTGTTATTTTTGTACATAAAAAATTTGTAAAAGAAAAGAAAGCCAAGATTTGAATCTCCAACTTCTATTACTAAATACGTATTCAAGTAAATACACGCATTTATATTATGGTCCATTTTTTAATAGGTATTCATTTAAAATAAATGTGAAATTAGATTCAATATCATGTAGCTTTTATAATATTTAGTTTGAAACTCAAATTAAAATTTATAACAATTTCAATTGTACATATATCCAAATGAACCTAGCTAACTACACCTTAATAAGAAATTTTTTTTCTACGAAAATAATCATTAAGAAACAAAAACTTATTTTTCAATAATCATGACAAGCAACTCAAATTATTTTAACTATATGCATTATCATGTACTTTTACGGAAACCAACTTCTAAAGGTTTAGGACTATTAGCAACTACTTTGATTCTTTTGGCATTTTGCAACTTTGTGAAATCAAAATCCTTGTCATTGTCTTTATCATTTTCATTATTGTTTTCTTTGATTTCAATGTCTTCAAATTCATTGTTTTCCTTATCTTCATTGTCTTTTGATACATTGTTTTTCTTGTCATCGTTGTCTTCTGATTCATATGCCCTTATGATATACACCTGAGAAAATAATTGCTTTTTAGTTATAGAAAAAGAAAACAAGATTTATCAAGTTAAAATTGAAAAGTCATATATAGATAGATATAACAAAATTAAGCACATGTGACATGAGATGTAAGCATTCTATTAAATATTGTTACAGTCTACCAAGCATGGCTTAGGATAAGCAAAGCTGCCAAATATTGTTGATAATTAAAAACACTGGCTAGATAACAAAAAACAATAAGCATAAAAAAAATAAGACATATCTTATGCGAAATAAAAAATTATTTGTTATTGCAACTATCTTTCCTTTCTTCATTTAAAATGAAATGTTTTTTTTTTTTTTTTTGAGAGACCAGCACACAAAGCAATACTAGAACAAACAATTTCTAGGTAGGACAAGTAAAATATCATTATTATGTATTTATTAAAAGGGAACGTTATAAAAAAAATTATCTTTTTATTTCGCCTTTGTACATTTGGACTTTTTTTTTTATATAATTATAAGCTAAATCTACTACCAGCGTTGATTATCACCAACGTAATGATGATATTATAAAATGTTCAACAAAAATTCTTTTTCAAATTATGTGGCAACCAATTAAGTTTATTGGGACCCATAATAATACCAGAAATACATTTCTAAAAATTTGATGACAAATATAAATTAATTTTTACTTTTTTCTCATTTTAAATAAAAATTAAAATAAATAAATTCTTCAAACCATGAAGTTGCCTAGTCTTACTTTGTTCAACATCAAATTATTCTTGATAAGAAAAATGAAAATCCAACAACTGTATTTCATTAGGCTACACTAGTGATGAATCAAAAACCTGCATTTCAAATCATTCAAAAGTCAAAAAAATAAAATTCCAGAAATACTAAACACTCTCCCATTAACTATTGGGGGCGGTCTTTGAGTTAGGGGCCATGACAGCCGCAACTCGTAGAAATAATGAATCAATAACTAAAACCTATTTATTACATATTTGGGCAACTATGAATCTCTTGCACAAGGAAAGAAATGTAATGGATATCAATATGGCTTTTGCAGAAATTATAGTTTCCGCTAAAATATCTTTTGCCTGCAGCTCAAATCATTTATAATCTGTGTGCCCTTTGAGCTTTGAACTCTATTCAAGATTTTCCAGGTCACAAATCTAAAACCAGCAGCTTCTTTTTCAAGGTTTTCCTATTGATTCAGACGTTCGATAACTCCCACCCACATATCAACTTCATCATATATGATTGCGCTGGCACAATACATGCGATGAGTCCATTTCCAATACTATCCTTAACCTCCCAACAAGATGTTGATAGTGATATTTGAGTGGGTTTAATTCATTTCATTTATTTTTGGTTTTTGATATAGAAAAATTTTTTTAATTCTGGTTTGAATAAAATAAGCAACTCTTCTGATTTTTTTTATTTTTTTATCAAAATATTATTAATTTTAAATTTGGAAATTTAAGATTTTTTATTTTTTTACTAATTTTGAGTAGTCCATCTCATCATGCCATATGGTTGCTAAATCACTCAAAAAAATTTTGTTGAATATTTATCCTTAGTGAAATTAACCAATAATTGCTAACAGCATAAATCACAATCAATAATTCTCACAAAAAAAATCACAATTCTATAAATGTTAAAAGATTGAAACCATATGTACTATTTTATACTTTCTCCTTTATTAAACATAGTTATTATTCAGTAAAGAGTTCTTGAACTTTTGCCTAATACATCCCTCTCTAAAACAGTCCAAGGACTAAATTAAGCTAATCAAAAAATATACTTTTTATTGCATTTTTTTTCTAATAAATCCAAAATTTGTAAACTTTTGAAGAAGTAAAAGAGCAAGTTAATCATAACTTAGATAATCTCGAGACATCCGAGAAAGAAGCTTTGAACTTTCTGGTAGTAGACTAGTAGAGCAATTCATCTTTGAGAAGAAAAAATTGAGGGAGGGACTTGAAACATGACGTTCAAAACAGAAGCTAGGCCCAACTAAACTAAACTTATAATCCAAAGAATCCAAATCTAGTATATTTTTCACTATCCTGATTTTAATATGCATGGACTAAAATCATACTTAGGTAACAACCCAAGATATGAAACCATAAAAATTGCATATACCAAGAATTTCCAGTAAAGACATCATTCATAAATTGTCTACATAAAAACAAATGCAACTAGAGATTTGTCTCATTAACTGAAAGCTTGAGTTCAAGAACATGCGAAAAACTGAAAAATAAGTATAATAAAGTTAGGGAAGGCACCTTAAATTCCTTGAGGCTGACTAGCTGAAACACTAGTGCATCTCCATCAGCTAATTGATGATCAATAGCAAATCCTCTCCACCCACCACTAAGGCCAGTTTTGTGAGCAAGGTATTTTGTTTCAGATGGAACTCCATTCTCATCCACCAAAGTAACATATTCATCACAAGAAGGAAGGTGGTCCTTGCAGAACTGAACTGGCAGACCCTGCCAAAAAGTGTTGTAATCAAGTAAACTCATCATTTAAAGTTCTAACTAAAAACAAAAACACATCTAATATTTATTCCCTATGGACAAAATCTAGTTAAGAAATTGTACACGATCAAACTGATTATTCATTAACAATTGGTCTATTAACATGGTTGATTTTCCCTGCAGGTCTAAGATAGTTTTCCAAAGAAACAGGCTCTTAACTTTGCCATTCCCTTCCATTTTAAGAACATTTATGACGTGCCAAAATAAAAGAAGCCTTCTGTTAGAAAATGATTGACTTATTAATTACCAGCCAAAATCCTCCAGTAACATGAGACTGAAGCATGGATTTCACAAAACTTGGGAAATCAGGTTCTAAGCCTGACTGTAGTTGTTCTGCTCTATCAATTGCGTGTGCCCTGGCTTCATCAGAAGCATAGATACGATTCAGAAGATCTCGATGTCGTTTACTGTAGCTCCTGCAGGTGACTCTCATACAATAATGGTAAAATATGCATGCGACAATAGATAAGCTAAAAGGTAAATACTTAAAATTATAAATGCAGGTTTTAAATCCGAACCTTCTGGGTCTCTTCAAAGGTTCTGGTGCAACCTGCTAGAAATCAAGAAAACACAGATTAATGCAACATGCCAGTAGAATTTATTGAACCAAGGCTGAAGACTACTAATTAGGATAAAATTCACAAAGTAAAAGGCCAGAGACAACTCGAATACTACTAGCCAAGGCATCATTGTTATGGAAAAGTAAATCCAAGGGCAATCAACTAACAGCATTTTGAAAATGAAGGTCTTTGATATGCAAAACCCAACAAAACTCAATTCTGCAACTACCACACAAAAATGAACAGCGTGAAATGGTTATAATAATTTAGTTATCGCCCTTAGGCGGAATAGGATGTTTGAATTCAAACCTAACAATTTCCATTTCCAATATAGAGCCTGTCTTAACGTTGAACATTAATACATCGACCATAAATAATAACCAGAGAAAGAAAACAAAAAGAATAAATAACAGAGAAATTAACCAATGGGCCATTAGTACTGGGGGAAGGACTGACGTTGGAGTTCTTACCCTGGGCAATTGGTGTTGCTGCCCACTCCACCCTACTACGCTAACCACTGAATCGCATATAAATGAACAAATACTCGTAATGATACAGAAACATAACCTAGCAACAGCACGTTAAGAAAAATATGTTGACACCGAGACAAGAATTATATATATATATATATAGAGAGAGAGAGAGAGAGAGACTGACTTCCTTATAACTGACAGGAGGCTTATCTGAAAAACGAGTGGACCTCCTGACTGGTACTAACGGTGCTGGTGAACGAGGAACCCTTGGTTTCACCTGCTTCACCTGGGAGGGTATGTATCATAAAATCACCTTCTACATATCCAAAAAACACGAACATAATCCATGTCTTAAGTAGTGATACACTTACTGGAGAAGATTTAGGACTAGTGGCACGGAGATCATGAGAGAGCTTCTTCAAATTAAGCTCTTCCATCCTCTTCTTGTTCTCTTCTAACCTCTTTTGCCGGATTTCCTCATACTTGGACTTTGCAACCACCATCTTCTTCCCGTCGATTCTCGGATTCAGGAATGAACAAGTGAAACCAGGAAAGGAAATTTACCCGTAGGAGATGAAGATGAAGTGGCAACCAAAAAGCAAATTGGAAGATTGACCGTTGGATACTACTATCGATTTGGTTTTCTCTCTCTCCTCTGTTTCGGACAGCATAGAGTGGGAAGCACTCAGCAGCGGCGGTGGGAGTGAGCACCAATTTACTACTACTCACTGTTGTTGGGACCTTTTGAAATTCAAAATGTGCCTCGATTCACTAAACCATGTTCTACTGCCACCAGTCTCTGTTATATATAGTATTGGATGCTCTACTTTGTTAGAGGACTTGCATGAATTCTTTTTTTTTCAAAAGAAAAAAGAAAAAACTGTCAATGATAAATAATAGTTTATGAATTATTTTAGTGGTAATCGAGTCATGTGTAAGTAATAAAATTATAAATTCAAACTTTAATTAGAGTTAAATTAAATTAAATAAATAATAATTCATAAAATTAAAATCATTTTCTATGAGATTATAATTTTTGAGGATAAATATAGTTAGATAGAATGCAATAAATATCTAATTAATAAGTGGGTAAAGTATTTTATAGGATAATTACTTTATTAACTTTATCTAATGTTGATAGTTTTTCACAAGTTTTGGCATCATCTCTGTGCGAAAACTCTTCCAAATATTAATTAATATTTTGAGAATTGAATTATACTAGTAAATCATGTAGTTAAATTAAAATTTGAATCATTAATCGGTTTGGTTGTTCTTAATTGACTTTTAAAATTATTTTTCTTTTTATTTTTAATTATTATAACAATATTTCTATATTTTTAATAAATTTTATTTTGAAGTCATTTTAATGATATTTTAAAATTTTATCTATTATTAAATTAATTGAATGAAATCAATCAAATCAAAATCGATCAGCTAACTGATTCACTAACCAATCTCATTTTAGAAATACTAAACAAAATCAATCTCATTAATAGTTGCACATTTTCAATAAACCACTCAAATCTTTTACATGTACCGGGAAATATAAGTATATTTAATTTGTCATTGTTACTATTGAATACAATTTATAAATTGAAATCCATAGATAATGTTTACTTTTATTTTTTGTTTTTAGTTTTAAATTTTCTAAAAATTATTTTCTATGAAAATTATTTTTTATTTAGAGAATATGTTCATTTGCTAAGAATAAGGAATCGTTTTCTAATTGAAAAACTAAAGAATGAGTTTATACTTTGATAATCTTTTCATGTTATATTATTCATTGCATTTACAATCATATCATGATATTCTTACTCATTTTTTTATCCAAACAACTAAACAAAAAAATGCAAATAAAGGTTAAAAACAAGTTCCATAAAAAAAAAAAAAAGATAAAATAAAATTAAATGAGAATGAAAAGCAAAGTGATGAAGAAGTTTTTGCTAAAAACAGAAGAGAATTTAAATAAAAATATATTTAAAAGAAAAATAATATAATTCAGATTATTTGATAATAATGACATATGACAGAAATTTACAACTGGTGAAATAATTGATCACTAAGAATAAAAAAATTAAAAAGAAATTATAGTTTGATACTAATTTCTATTCAAATGACTAAATCAATAAGACCTAATTCAAATCAGCCAGCAAAATTAGAATAAAAAGAAAAGAAATTAAAGAAATGAGAAATCTTATAAATATTGACTCTAAGGTTTCAATAACATTAGTTTTATTAGTTTTAAACATAACAAAACTTTGAAAAGTTTTAATTTTTTAAAGTTTTAATTTTTTTAAGTGTTTATATATTAGCTAAAACCAAGAAAAACCTATTAGAACATTTAAGAGAGATCATTCTCGAAAATTAGCTAGCTTAGAAATTATATAATAAGAAGAAATGAAAAGACCATTTTATCCAAACAGCTAGAAAAGGATGAACAACCTAATTTAGAAGATTGAAAGACCTATTCAATGAGATGAACATGTGCAAGTAAAAGACATATAGAAGACCCTTTTAGAAGAAGTCAAGTTGATTATGCCCGCAAAAGAATATATTTTGAACTGATGCAAAGAATCATTCTAAAAGATTCAAAATACCTATAATATATACTTTGGAAAAGTAAGATGTCTAGTTCCTAGAGAATCAAATAATGCACAAATCCAAACTATATAGAGAAAGTTATAGGTATTTGAATAGAGAAAGGTCATATTGAATTCAAAATTATCATATAGATAAGTTAACTTCCAAATCATCTATAGATTGATTTATAAATAATTATATGGTAAACTATATATGGATGGAAATCTATTTAAGCTTAGTTTTCTAACAAAAAAATAAATAATTTTCAATTTGGAGCTGTATAGAGAAAATTATGGTTACTTGAGTTAGAAGAATTCGTGTAGGTCAAACTTAGTCAAACCTTTTTTTTTTTATTACAAGTTAGAATGATGAGTATTAATATGTGTATTGAGTATTGTTCTTATACAATATAAGGTTAGAATAAGTTAGGAAGTCAAAAAGAAGTAAGTCTCTAAGTAACAAAAATTGGTCAGTAAATTGTGCCCAAGACAAGCATATCATGACTAAGAACTAAGTTATGACTACTATTCCAAGTGTCATGACCACTATTTAGTTTAGAAATGGAACCATTCAGTCTAGTTTAGTATGCGATTAACTTTGCATCCAAGAATCACAACATGATCTAGAATCGCAACAGGGAAACCCCCTTTATAACCACAACCTTTGAATTTTAAAGAAAAGAGCTAAAACGAACACCAAAACTTATTTAAAGCATGCCACGTATCTAAGGAGTTGTTAGAGCATTTTAAAGATCGTGATCGTGATGTAAAAGGCATCACTAAGACCATAATACAACTTTGAACGAAGAGATTCAAGCTAGTACACAGTTAATTTTGTATTTCACTATTTCAGCGTGATCATGGATCACGACTTTAACTCACAAATTGGTATCAAGACCTTTGAATAAAAGTATAGCATTACAATGACTAGTCCAAAGAATATTTAACTATCATGTAACATTAATCGTTAGACACAATATGATGATCTTAATAGTAAAAAAGAAATCCTAAGCATATATCATAAATCATGATTGTGATTGAGGCATCTTGGCTATGAAATATATTTCATAAGTATTAAATACAGGATTTCCTATCAAATCTTGAAGATATGGGGATAACATTATTAGTAACAACTATTTGGTGATTACAAACTATAAATACTCTATTGTCCCTTATGTACCAAAAAGCAGGGTTGAATTGGTGGGAAATTTAAAATTTGGAGGAAAGGTTAGTTATGCAAGTATTAGAAGAAGTAGAAGAAAAATAGATCATACAACAATTTATAGTGGTTCAGGTATTAACCAACCCTACATACACTCCTCAATTCTTTTAATTGGGTGTTTCACTAATACAAAATGGTGTTTTGAAAGCTCATACCTAACTTTACAACTTGTGTCTTGCAAAAGCTCACACATAGGCTTTCAAGTGTTTTCCAAGGCTAACACTCAACCTATACAAGGGTTTTCTATTAGCCCACTCTTAAACCCAATCCCAAAGGGTATTTAAAGCTCACACCAAACTTCTTACAACTCAATAACAAAGAGTAATTAAGAGAAAGAAAGTTGAGTGACAAATTTGTAAGAGTTTGGCCTTAGTAAATGTTATTATCTTGCATTTATGTCCATTTAGTGGAATATTTATAGGTTTCTCCCACTAAAGAGATGTTACTTTCAAATCTATTTCCATATCTTAAAAGTTGGTGGCAAAATCTTATATTTAATGTTTGTCAAGTAGAAGCTGTGATTCTGTTCTTCAAAGTTGCCCTAGATTTTGCTCATTTATGGTTATGAATTTTAACTGTGTCTAACGGCTATTACACGTGGTATTTCATCTTGGATCATCAAAAAAATGTAGTCGTTTGATCCCTCTAGAGGATATTAAAGGTCATGGTCACAAGCATCGTGGCTGGTCGTGACTTCCATCGCGAATCAATTGAGATTTTGTTTGTAAGAATTTGCAACCATGACTAAGGATTCTTTGTCGCAATTTTTGATTTTTCAACGGGTACCTTTAACATGTGGAATTGATTACTTGAAGCTTTGGAGTCCCTCTAAGGAGTTTTAAAGATTATGGTCGCAACAAGCACGGACTCCCACCATTAATCCTTCTATCCAAAATGGGCACTAATAATCTTAAGATAATAGTCACAACCTTGCATTCACGGTCACGATTTAGAGTGTTTTACCCACAGTTTTAGTTACTTGATTTTATGTTACATAAGATTGATAGTTCAAAGTGACGGAAGTGTCTAAGGCAAAAAATATGTAACATAAAATACTTTGTAAAGTTATAGAAGTTTTGGGATCATGTTTGGTTTCAATGGATATTTCAAACTAAAATTCAAAATAGATAAGGTTTAGAGAGGAGATAGTGAATGGGACACCCTTCATAGGTGATGAAACATTGGTCCCTAAAAACTATAAAAAGGAGACCATACATACCTACCCTGCATACCTATATATAAATTAATGTACAACTTTTTCGTAGCCCTATTCATCATGAAAGATGAACTCATTACATTCAAGATTGGATAGGAATGCCTTAAATTCTCATTTGATGCCTAAAGATTGAAGAAAAAATGAGGAGGGAATCTTGTTGGGTTGGATAATCTTCTTGGCATTTGCCTTGAATTGTTTCTTCTCTTCCTTTATGATCCCCTTCATGAGATGAATAGGTGGAGGCCCTTAAGGTTAGGCAATATCGTTCCCCTTTTATGCACTTATGAGTCTCTTAGTTGCCATGAGAATAAAAGAGAGTAAAAGAGGTATGATAAAGAGCTTTGAGAAAATGAGACATTTGATGAAGACGAAGGTAAAAGGTGAATGAACAGGTCTTAAGGGGGTTTAAATAGGCATAAAATAGAAGGAAAACAATCACAAAATAGTCAATAATGCATTAAATAAGGAAGAGACACCATTTGAGTGTTAAATCAATCAATGCCCAATGGTTATAGCAGATTGCGATCACTACGTGAGTGTCGTAATCGTTATTTACAAATTTTCTAAGTAACAACTAAGATTTCCTCAGGAAACAAAGTCAACAATCAATAGTTTTGAAATTTAAAAATTTTATAATGGTGATATTCAATATCGATTGCAAATTGATGAAGGTTGAAAAGTTGAAGAAGATTTATAAGTACTGATCCTAGTCGCAAATTACAAAGCAACTTTGAAAAAACACATCAAAGAAAATTTTTAAAACATATGACCCAATCCTAATGTGATCAAGTTGATATTTTGATGATTAATTCATGCACTTAAGCACATAAAAAGCCTAAGTGCTATTGAATTGATACATCCACAATAATAAAAAAGAATAATAAACCAATCACACAATAACAAATAATTTATAAGCAATAACATTTGCACATAAAAAGATTCATTTTCACCCTAGAGAGCTCACATCAAGCATCATAACTTCCCTCTTGATGAAGTTCATTATTTCTTTATTAAGGGATTTAGTGAAAATATCCATAAATGAGTGATTGGTGTCAACAAATTCAAGCACCACATTACCACTTTGGGCATGATCTATATATATAAAAAAATAATGTCTAATATCAATATACTTACTGTTTGAAAGTTGGATTGGATTCTTATAAAGATTTATTACACTTGTGTTGTCACATTTAATGGGAATGTAATCAAAATCTTTGCTATAATCCTTAAGTTATTACTTCATTCAAAGAACTTCGGTGCAACAATAACCCACCACCATATATTCTGCTTTGACAGTAGATAAAACAACTGAAACTTGTTTCTTGCTAAACCAAGAAACCAAGCATTCACTAAAAAATTGGCAAGTTCTAGAAGTACTCTTACTAACCATCAAACTACTAGTAAAATCTACATCTGAATATCCAAGAAGACTAAATGATGAATTCCAAAGATACCAAAGTCCTAAATGCAATACATTATGCAAATACTTTAAAATTCTCTAAACAACATGTAAATGTGATTCTTTAGGACAAGATTGAAATCTAGCACATAAGCAAACATTAAACATGATATCAGGTCTAGAACCGGTAAGATAGAGGAAAGAGCCAACCATACCTCTATACTTCTTTTCATCAATAGGCTTACCTGATTCATCCTTGTCTAACTTGATAGTGCATTCATTGGAGTCTTAGCTACCTTACATCCTTTTATGCTAAACCTTTTGAGTAGATCTTTTGTGTACTTAGCTTAGTTGATGAGGATGCCTCTTTAATTTGCTTAAATTGAAGACCAAAAAATAACTTGAGCTCACCCATCATGCTCATTTCAGATTTTCTAGTCATACACTTAGCAAATTCTTCACAAAGAGACTTATTAGCCTTCCTCTTGATTATATCCCTTAGAAACTAATCTAGCTTTGTTTCTTGTGATGAAACCTTGCTCATTTAACTTATTCCTAAACACCCATTTGCAACCTATAACAAATGTTCCTTAGGCCTAGGAATAAGCTCCTAAACTTTGTTCTCTAAAATTGGTTGATTTTTTCTTGCATAGTAATCACCTTTCTCATCATCAAGAGCTTCATCAATTGACTTTGGCACGATTTGAGAAATAAAAGCAAGATTATTATCATCAATTGACTTTGGCTCAATTTGACTTTATCTTTATTTCTAATGATGAAATCTTACTCATCTAACTTATTCCTAAACACCCATTTGCAACCTACAATCGAGTATTCCTTAAGCCTAGGAATAAGTTCCCAAACTTTGTTTTTCTCAAATTAGTTAAGTTCTTCTTATATAGCAATCACCCAACTCTCATCATCAAGAGCCTCATCAATTGACTTTGGCTCAATTTGAAATTTGAGAAACAAAAGTAAGATTATTATCTAAAGTATGTAATTTAGCTCTAATACTTACTCCATTAGATGTCTCACTAATGATAAGATCTTTTGGGTGATTCTTAGAGTATCTCTAATCCTTAAGGAGTCTTTAAGCTTGGTTAGAGGTTGAGATTCTTCTACTTCTTATGATGGCTCATCATCTTTAAGATCAATCACATTTTCCTTAGGAGTTGAATCAAGCTCCATCTATTCAAAGTCATCTACAAGATCATCAATAAAAGAACATTTCCTAAGATCAAGCTTGTTAGACTCATTAAATACAATATTCATAGATTCTTCAACCACCATAAACTTTTTGTTAAAGACCCTATAGGCTTTTCTAATGGTGGAATAGGTAAGGAAAATACCCTTATCAATTTTTAAGGCAAATTTTCTAAGGTTGTAATTAGTATTAAGAATATAACATTTACAACCAAGTATCTAAGGTATGAAATCTTGGATTTTCTCCCATTTCATAGCTCATATGAGGTTTTATTTAGAATGGGTATTTTGAAAACATGGTTTGCAATATAACATGAGGTATTAATGGATTCTACCTAAAAATAATTTGGCAAAGAATACTCATTAAACATAGTTCTAGCCATCTCTACCAATGTCATATTTTTCCTCCCTACAACACCATTTTGTTATGGTGTTCTAAGAGTATAAAAGTTATGAGAAATATTATTCCCTAAACTATAGTTTTCAAAAGATTCATTTTGAAATTCTTTTCCATGGTCACTCCTAAGAAGAAATGAACTAACATTATTCATTTTGAACTCTTCTAGTAAAACTTTTGAAAGCATCAAATATATCACTTTTATGAGCAATGAAGGAGACCCTAGTGAACCTAGAGTAGTCATCAACTAAGACAAATGCATAATATTTTCCATCAAAACTAGCATTCCTAGTAGGTCCAACTAAGTTCATATGGATGAGTTAAAGAGGTCTACAGGTACTTATAATATTTTTGCTTTAAAGGATGCTTTGTGTTGTTTCCTATTCGACTAGGTCCATATGTCTTATCCTTCTACTCGCTCTCCTTTTGGCAGATGTTGTAGAAGCTCCATGCTAACATGCCTAAGTCTTTTATGCCAAAGCCAAGACTTATCGCTAATGGAAATAAGGCATTTAAATGATTGGTTAGCCAAATTGTATAAGTCAATTAGATAGGTATAACCTCTCCTTTCACACTTAAAGATTACCTTCATATCTACCGAGGTGGTAACTTGATATTTTCTAGGTTCAAATGCGACTTTGTTACCTTTATCACATAATTGACTTACATTCAAAGATTATGTTTCAATCCTTCAACTAAAAGAACATTATCAATAAGAAAGCAACCTTTCTCATAGCATACCATTGGCATTATTTCTAAATGTGACATTGCCACCATCCTTCTCTTTAATGGCTATGAATAGCTTATTATTAATGATCATGTGCTTTGAGCACCCACTAACCATATGCCAATCATTATTTTCCTTAGTGGCTTCCAAGCATTCCTATAATAAAAACATTTCACCTTTGTTTACGTACCCAAGCATTGTTGGGTCCTCAGGGGCTAGGCTTAGAAGGATCTTATAATTTGAGGTGTACATTCCAAATATAGCAAAATATATTTATATGACCCTACCTCATGCAAAAGTGACATTAGAGTTTAGACTTATGAGTTTTTCTCCTATATCTTACCTTGGTGCAAGTATGAGGTCTTTTCACATTTTGGTTTTGTGAATTTATGTAAGTACATGAGAGAGTAGTAGAAGAGAAGTTTTTATGTATGTATGCTTGGACATGCTTCTTTGAGGCTTAGCTTTTCAACCTTGGGGAGTCTTCCATTCGCCTTTGGGCTTAGGAGGCTCAATGCTAAGAGCACTTTTCTTCCCAACAACCTTAATACTAGAGATTTGAGGTGTATATGCTCTAATGAATATAGGAGGAGATGAAGTAGATAAGGAAGCCCCATTACAACCTAAACCATGTCTCTCTAAGGGAGGTCTTTGAGATACAATAAGAGTATCCAAAGCTTCCTTCCCTTTGTGAGTCTTGAGATGGAATTTTTAAGCTCAATAACTTAACCTTTTAAGGAATCATTTTCTTTTCTTAAAGAATCAAGAAAGGATGAAGTTTTGTAAAGATTTTCTAAAGATTTCTTGAGTTCTTCATTTGAAGTTCTCAAGTCATTAATAATATCATTTAACTCTTTAAATTCATCCTCAAGTTTTGAGCATTTTTTTTCTTATAAGTTTTCATTTATGACTTATATTTATCACATCTCAAGGTTATAGCTTCAAGAAACTCATCAACCACATCATATAACTCATCATAATCATGAGGAGTGCTCTTAAGCCATAAAACATAGGTTGGCAACTTCTTCATCTTCTTCTTCCTCACTTGAGTTATCATTCTATGCAGTTATAAAGTTCTTCTTCTTTTCCTTATCCCACTTCTTCTTCTTCTTTTTTTCAATTTGGGGAAATTAAATTTTATTGTGCCCTTGCTTCCCACATTCAAAGCAAGTCACATCATTCTACTTTTCTTTGAAGTTAAGGGATGCTCTTTTGAAGTTCCTTCTATTTTTTCTTCTTTTTATGAGCTTCTTCGTCTTCCTTCAGAGCATTGTTAGTTCTTTTTCCTCCTTCTCACTCTTACCACTATCACTAGAGGTAACTTTAACCTCCTTGTCTTTCCTTGAAGATTTGAAAGCAAGAGTCTTTTTTTCTACTTTTTCAATTTTATCTCCTTGTCCTCTCATTTTCTTCATCTCCTCATCTTTCTTTAAGGCTGACTCATCAGTAAGTAGCTTTCTAATAAGGACATCCATTTGCACCTTTTCAATTTTCAAATTGGATTCTTGTATATTATAAACTCTAGCACTAAATTTTTCAAAAGGAAGGAATTTGAGTATTTTAGTGTTTACCTCATGGTTTGTAAGGGTTCTTTCAAACTTCTTCATATTTATGACAATAGAGAGGAGTATATTTATCATGTTGGTAATGTTTTCATTTTCTTTCATCATAAAAAGCTCCCACTTTGTCACATACATCTCCCATCTACTTGATTTTGTATGTGCAATCCCTTCATGTTAGTTTTCTAAGGCCTTCCATATTCCATAGGTGGTTAGGTAATGTTGAACTCTACCAATCTCCTTTCTTGATAAGGAACTAAGGAGAATAGTCATTGCCCTTTTGTTCTTACCATTTGACTTTCTATGAACTTCCACCAATTCCTCCCTTGGAATAAACTCTTCACTACCATCTACCACTTTCTTTAGAGGCTTTCATTCTTTTGCAACAATGTCCCATAAATCCACTACATCATTGTGTAGGTAGATCTTCATTCTCTTCTTTTAATGAGTATAGTTAGATCCATCGAAGTAAGGCTTCAGGTGAGTATGGATTCCTTCTTATGTCATGATCTTGTCTCACACAATTAAGGTTTTATTTGAGACTAGGCTATAATACCACTTGTTGTCCCTTGTGCACCAAGAAAGGGGATTGAATTTGTGGGAAATTTAAATTTTAGAGGGAAGGTTAGTTATACAAGTATTAGAAGAAGTAGAAAAAGAATAAGCACAGAACACTTTATAGTAGTTCGGATATTAACCAACCCTACATCAATTCCTCAATTCTTTCAGTTGGGTGTTCAACTAATAGTAAATGGTGTTTTGAAAGCTCACATCTAACTTTATAACTTGTGTTTTGCAAAGACTCTCACACAATGTTATAAGTGTTTCCCAAGTCTAACACTCAACCTATATAAGAGCTTTTTATTGGCTTACTCTTCAACCCAATTCCAAAGGGTGTTTAATGCTCACACCAAACTTTTTACAAATTAATGATAAAGAGTAATTAATATAGAGAAGTTAAGAGATAAATTTGTAAGAGTTTGGTCTGAGTAAATGGTATTCTCCTTCATTTATGTCCATTTGGTGGAGTATTTATAGGTTTCTTCCACCAAAGAGATGATACTCTCAAAACCATTTTCATATCTCAAAATTTAGTGGCAAAATCCTATATTTAATGTTTGTCAAGCAAAAGTCGTGGTCGTAATCTTCAAAATTGCCCTGGATTTTGCTCATTCATGACTGTGAATTCCAATTTTGTATGACGGCTAATACACATGGCCTTTCACTATTAGCTCATATAAAAAAGTAGTTGTTTGATCCCTTTAGAGGATGTTAAAGGTTATGTTGCGAGTATAATAGCTAGTCGTGACTTCCACTGCGAATATAATAGCTAGTCCTGACTTATACTGCGAATCAATTGAGATTTTGCTTCGCAACTAAGGATTCATTGTTGCATTTTTTGATTTTCCAACGAGTAACTTTGACACATGGCATTAATTAATTGAAGCTTTAGAGCCCCCCCTAAGAAGATTTAAAGATTACAGTAGTGAACAGCACCATGACTCCCACTTGGAATCCTTTTGTCCACAATGGACACCAACAATCTTAAGATAGTGGTCATGACCTTGCATTCATAGTCTCAATTTAGAGTGTTTTACCCATACTTTAAGTTAATTGCTTTCATTTAACTTCTAATGAATTCCTTACTAAATTTTTATAAAAACAACACTTAAGATTGATATTATTACCATTCAATCTATGTTGTCAAGATCAAAAGAGAGTTTTGACTAACCTAGTCTAACATTCTCCACCAAATGACTTTGAATGTAAGAGAATATCTATTTATTGTGTCTAAACTCTTGCAAATTGATTTCTCAAGCTTCTCTCTATTTAATGTTATTATACTTTTATTTATTGATAGTGTATTGATTATATTCATTACTTGTAAAGGTTATACATAAGCCTCAAACACTTGGATATTAGGTTTTAAAGTGAGCCTCATTAGGAAAAAAAACTCTTGTAAGGTTATGTGTTAGTGTTAAACACAATGTGTAATTAAGGTTGAGTATGAGCCAATGTGAGCTTGTAAAACACTTGGTGAGTTAGTGAAATACTTAATTGGTAAATTAGAAAGTGAATGTAGGGTCGATTGATACTCAAACCACTATAAATCTTATGTTTTGATTTCTCTGTTTCTTTTCTTCTATCTTTTAATTATTTGTGTGCCTTCAAAATTTAAATTGTTCACCAATTCAATCCCCTTTCATGGTGCACAAGGGCTAATAAATAACGTTTCCCATTGAATGACCCTTAGGAACCAACCTATTTACCATTTAAATAGACCCATTCACCACTTGAACAGGCTCATTCAATTTGAATAAAAAAGAAGATTTTCATCCAAAATACTAAAATGGACTAATATAAGTGGAATGCCCCATTCACTCATATAAACGACTAGTGTGGCCTAAAAGTGGCTAATAACAATTGGTTTTGTATTTTGGTATTTTCAATAATTCAAATGAACTTAAAGCTATATAAGGGCATTTAATATCATCTATAAAAGGATGCTTAAGATATCACAAATACTAAAACAAGTTTCATTAAATATTTAAGGTTTGAAGTCTTTTCTCTCATTCTTTCTTCATTTATTGGGTTTCGTACTTGTAAAGGATTACAATGTGTGACTATAAGTGATCTTCTTTTAGTATTATTTATATATCTTATGTAAGGATCATCATTGATTAATTTAGATTTTAGATTAATAAATCTTATTTGCAAAAGATTTAACTTATAACTTGAACCAACTAAGAGAGGCTTGAGGTAGTGCCCAAAAACTATCTTGCTTAGGTTGCTGTTGAGCATGGAAAAGCACAAGTACTTTCTCTCTTGAGCTTAAAAAAAGTGTAAAAGTTCATCCTTAGCCATTAAAATTATAAGTTGTATCTTAGTCTTTAAACGACAGTTGAAAGGCTCTAGTAGAGATACTAGATGAGAGAGCATAGGAAGGATTATTCTCGAACCTCTATAAATTCCAATGTTAACTTTCATTATCTCCTTCTCCCTAGTTTATGTGTGATTGAGCATTAAAGTTCAAATTTTGAAATACTTGCCAAAGTCCTATTCATCCCCCTCTAAGGCTTTAACACAGGGCTAATAATTGATATCAAATCCAAGCTCTTATGAAGGCATAATTACAAATAATAACAATCATGGTGAACTAAGAAGAAGCTCAATCAATCTTCAAGCATCCTATGACATCCCCTTTCAAAGATTTTTTGTATTTAACTTTGTTAAGCTTATTATATGGCTTAAGTTATTAATCTATATTTAACAATCATTTCCAAAGCATATGTACTAACTCATTCACGGAGTATGAAGTACTAAGGTGTCATAACATCATTAAAAATTCTCTCATGCCATTCCATTATCATTGAAGGTCCTCTTTTCATTTGTTTTAACATTTTACATATCTTATATTACAAACTAACAAAACATACATTGATAAAAAAAATAAAAAAAAAAGATAAAATACTAAAAGACTGCATACTGGCCCAACCTCAATCAGACTATCAGACAACAACTTCAAAATGCAGATTATATGTAATCTCTAGTCTACTCTTCTGAAAGAAAACTAAATACAAAGGAATGAGCTTACATACTCAGTAAGTAAATAATTAAGGATACTTAAATCACAAATAGCATAATAAGCATTTAAATATAAATAACTCATCACTCATTCATGCATGTAATAAATAATTTCTAATCTTTAATGCATCACAGGTTATCAAATGTTATTACCACGTAGACTATCATATGTTATTACTACACAGGCTATTAAATGTTATTGTCACATAGGTTATCAAATGTTATTGCCATACAGTATCAAATGTTGTTACCATATAGGCTATTATGTGTTATTGCCATACATACTATAGGATATTATTTCCACATAAACTATCAAATATTATCATACATAGGCTATAGGATATCATTATCACACAAGCTATTCAATGTTACTGTCACATAGGCTATTATGTGTTATTGCCATACAGGCTATAGGATAACATTTCCACAAAGGCTATCAAATGTTATTGTCATACAGGCTAGTCTTATTTAGTTCTAGTGTCACATAGGCTATGTAATTCTCTTTAATTGTTAATCAACGACTTTAACTAGTTCTCTATGATAAGTCATATTATTAGACAATTCAATCTTTGGTTGTGATATAAAATGTGACAATTTGCTATGCAACCATGCTAACATCATATCCATATTCAAATGCCTTAATTGCAATGATGTAAATGTTATTGTCATGCTTATGTCATGTAATGCATATATGAAAATATAACACAATTAAAATGCAAATGAATTAAGTTAAGGATGTTACTCATCCTTTCTTTAATGGTACAAACTATCCTTATTGGAAAAATTTTATGGAGATATTTCTTGATAGAGAAGGTATAGAGCTATAATATAGCATAGAATATGGAAAAGAAGTTTTTACTAAAAAGGTAAATTATTTTGGGGTTCTTATTAAGTACTATAACCCTTAATCTACAAGTGCATAGGTCAACAAGTAATAAAGTGTACAAAAGTGTGAATATTATTCCTAGAAGGATTGTGTAATAAGTAATCAGTTTTTATTACTTATATTATTTAGAAAACCTAATTGAAAGAATGTTTAAACTATAAACTATAAAGATTAAAACTACCTTGACTATACACAAGTTGTTTGCAAGAAATTAATTAATAAGAGAAAACGGCTAATGGTTTAACATCACTTGTTAACTTCTTATGGTTTCTAATATTTTATCCAATTGGTTTATTCATTTATTGTTACTATCAGGTCACTTAGGTGATTAATTAATTTATTTTGAGTATCAATTAATATAGAATTATGTGTTAAACTAAAAATCTCTCGACACAATAGTTAGACATCATGCAATTGTTAAACAAAGTAAGACCTTAGTAATAGCAATAATCTATTAAAGTTTCTCAATGCAAAATAGATTAAGGGAATCATTAAAATCTATTTCATGAAAAGCATTTATTAATAGTTGATTTATAAAACTAAATATGATTAATGACCAATCAATTAATAATAATGAGTTCATAATGATTATTAAAATAAAGGATGAATAAAACTAAAAAGACTTATATTAGAAAACTATAATTAGTTAAACAAGATTCATTTATGCCCAAAATTAAAAAAAAATTAGTTTAAAAGAGAAGAAAGAACAATCAAATTATGTTTGGAGAAGCCATGTTCTTTAATTTTTTAAGCTCTTAGTTGATTGCCTTTTTAATCTCTTTTTTTGCTCCTAAGCCCTAAGCTTGATGTTTTGCCTCTTCTTCTGATTGATTTATTTGTCGTTTAAATGATTCTTGAATGATTTTCCTTGCTTTTTAGTTACTGAAATTTATGTGTCTCTTTCTTTTTGAATAGTATTCTTGTCCTTTGTATTAAGTAGGAACTCTATGGAATTAAGTTAAAAAGCAATTAGATTTTATTAGAAATTCAAAAATTCCCCTTTTTAATGATGCACAACCATGCAAAGATTTGTATAGGTGTGCAAAATTATGATTCTTTTTTTGAAATTGTTTACTGCACTTTGCATAGGGGTGCACATGGTCATGCAAATTGGGTGTGTAAATGCTTGCATAAATTGCAAACTGGGTGTGTAAATCAATTTAGCTTTTACCTCTTTGCATAGGCATGTAAGGCATTGTTCATACTCTTTGAGCTATTTTCTTTCATATTAACCTTATAAAACACAAATACTCCTTATAAGGTCCTTTTATGTGTCAAATTCAACCAAAAAACTAAGATTTAAAGGGAATAAAACTCTCAAACAAATTCTCCCAAGTATAACCTCTTATTTATCCTTAAGCAAGAAACAATTCTAAGTAAGTAAAATTCAATAATTTAAACAATCAAGATCAAGTAAGACCTTTAGGAGAAATTTATCTTAGCAATATCTATAGTTTTCATCGGTTAAGCAAATCTACTTATAATAACAACTAGTTCTTAACTAAAATATATAATCAATTAGTACAATAGAGTGTGTGCATGTCTCAGTAATATATTTCATTCAAAACTTAGATTTTCAATCACACAAAACCAAGGTAAGATTCTACTTTGGCTTTTTAGGAGTCACAGTAAAGACTACCCATCTTTCTCTATTAATGTAGAGCTTAACAATCTAAGAACCTTAAGATCTTTTGGGCTTGTAAATATAAGACCGAGGTTAAGGCTCACAAGGAGTGGTCAAATCCAAAGTCAAGAGAACGTTATTAAAACATAAGTTGGATTAAGAGGTGAGAAACTTAGGTGATTGAGTGTTATTTTTAGGCGATGATTCTATCTTTTCTACATCAGCTTCAATTCTTTATTGGTGCAAAAGGAATTGTATATTATTGACTGATGATTTATTTTATTCAAGAGAAGAATATCCTATTAGGGCAGATGATGGAGTTTCAGCAGGTTGAGATGTATATGTGTTTGATTTGGTGAGTGGTTGTATGCAAACTTCACCATATGATTATTGACTTTATGCAAATGGGATGCAATTAAGGTCCTCTATTTGATCATCATTGATAGGTTTGGATCATGGGAACATGGTAGGCCTTCACTTGCATAATGGAACATCACTTTGCACATGTGTTTGAAGATTGTGATAGTTAGTCCAAAGTAGTAATATGGACTCATCTCTTTGTAGGTTATAAATGGTAGACCCATTTTGTTTCCTTAACCATTTATTTTTTAGTCATAATTTATAATTTTGTCTCTATATTTCTTGAAAATGTTTTCATTTGCAATTTCCCTACTTAATAAAAAAAAAACCATAATAGTCATGAACCGAATTCAAGATTGTGTCGGTGCTAGGAAATGAAAAGGCTTAAGGCCTTCAAAACCTATAGTAAACCTAATTGCTCATGGTTAAAGCCCATTTCTAAACTCTCTGATACCTTAAATCTTAAATTTATACTTATTGGCCTATAAACCTTACTAACTTTCATTTGCCCACCTTAGATTCTGAGGATAATAAAAATGGAAGGTAGGGATTTAAGTTAGGCTTAGTCCTAAACATTTCATAAAAACACTTTTTTTATATTATATTATAGCCTTTTTACTCATTTCTTATCATGTCATTATCGGAGGAGTCTAGACTTACCCACTAATTCCTTATTATCCTTTCATTTTCTTATTTTCATTGTATACATATCATTAAACATTAATAAACATTAACTCTCCCAATTAAATAATTCTAGAATTAAGGATCCACTTAAGGTCATTCTAACTATAACATTCTTTTTTATCATCACAAGCATTCAACATTTATCTTACATTGACCATAAATCTTTGTATGCCTTAATATCTCTTCAATCACAATAATTTTATATTATATTAACCTCAGACATATCATATTATTTATAACTTAAACTTTCTAGAGATTTTTAAGAATACAACATATAACTTAACATTACTTAATACATTTACAACTACTTCAATTATACATATACATCATTATTGTATATAACTATGAAAAAACAATATAGTACCTTAACAATATGTGATACATAACTTAAAACTTTATCTCTAGTCTTGAACTTCAAGCATACATCCATGTCATTAATCCTATGCCTAATCTATAAAACAATCTATATGTAGGAGGTGAGCTCTTTATGGAAAACTCAGTGAGGAATTTATATTATCTATATGGATGCTAACATGCTTTTACATGAATGTATGCATTTCTAATTACATGGTACATCATTTGCTTACAAAATTTACATGGCATATCATTTCGCATATGGATGGTCAAGTCCATAGGAATCCATACTTAGTTTACTTATCTTTCTTGCACAGGGGGAGTTACCTCTCTAACTATGTGTTTCCAAAGGAGTTCTCTCACCAGTCGTATCCTTGCCTTATCTCTTACACAAAGGAGTTTCCTCACTAGCCATGTCATGCATGCATATCATTACATCCATTTCACATAGGTTATAACCTTGCATAGCTAGTTATGACTCTTTGGATTCCTACTTCTTTCCTAAATTATCCTTACATCACATGGCAATTAGACTTAGTATTTCATTTCATGACATTTCATTTCATTCATATAAATGCATATGACTTTTATATCAACATAATTTTGCCTAGTATGACCTATATATAAATTTATGATGCATGTATGCCATGGACATTAAACGCTAT
This sequence comes from Omphalea diandra, assembly GCA_949677035.1. Lineage (NCBI taxonomy): Eukaryota > Viridiplantae > Streptophyta > Magnoliopsida > Malpighiales > Euphorbiaceae > Omphalea > Omphalea diandra. The sequence goes on along the minus strand of CATIWR010136854.1, from coordinate 23,168 downwards.
GATAACATCCCTCACCTTTTATTGCTAGGCCTAGCTCTTCCTTATTATGGCTTTACTTTTTCTTTATCTCTTTGCTTTATTATTATTTTCTCTTAGCTTTATCTTTACTTACTCTTAATCATCTCACCCACACATATGCATAAACATAGACATACATTGCATTATTACTATAACATCTAAAATTTGGAGAGTTACTCAAACACATCCATAGAACATATAACATACTCAAATTCATCCATATAACATGTAACATAATAGAGTAAAAGTCCTAATATTAACAATGAAGTTCTAAACATCAATCATGCATGCAAACATAACTTTCATTATCTTTAACTTATAAATTAACTATTGTCCATCATTCTTAGCTCATTGTCACCATTTTCCTTTTATCTTATACATAGTATTAACATTAACATCACTATTTAATCATGTAGTAATCTATAATTATAAGTCCTTTACCCATTTCATAATCATCAATTTATACTTTTAAATTCATCATCATACTCATTTCCCATCATAAACGCATTAAGATAGTCATGTATAATCCTATCTAAATTAAATGAAGAACATCCCTTCCTTTCATATATAAAACTAATTATAAGGTCTAGAGTATCAAAAAATATCAAGAAAGTCAATTTAACATAAATTTTCCATATAAACATAATTCATTTACATGAGGACCTCATAACACCCTTCCACTTATCCATTATGACATCCATACTTAACTCCATTCCAACTAGGATATAAGATATCCTTAAAGACTTAAACACAACTCTAAATCTCAAGTTTTTAGTGTTATACAACTTTTAAGAACTTAAATAATATCAAAGAACTCAAACTAAATCAATTATCCTTACAATTAAAACTTATTTAAATAAGGAACAATCATAAGTTTATTATGACATTAATATCTAACTCAATGCAATTAATGTGTTAGACATCATTCAAGCCTCAATTCTCATCAAAAATAAGAATTTTAGGATGTCAATTAGCATTTAAGAAGTTAATAATAATCAAGAATTCATGTAATCAATTCATATACATCAACTCCTTTCAAAGCTTCAATTGTATACTACATGAATATTGCCTTTAGTTCAACCAAAGTGTAAAACACTAATTAAGCTTAATTTTCTTCTCAAATATTAGGACACTATTTATCATTTAATAAACTATCAAACGTCAAGAACTAAGAGAAACAACCCATGCTCTTCAAGTACATCTAAAACTCCTTTTGAAGACAACATCACCTTTCATGCCATACTAACAATAAACTTGATCTGTTCCATCAGCACTAAGAGTAAAAACACCATAAACAAACTTATTCAAATATAGAACAAATATACAAGAAATATGGCAAATTATAACTTACTTGAAATAGGAGGAGAAAGTCACCAACTTGCTTCAAAAAGATGGATAAGAAAACTTGATTCTCCTAATTTGATTTGGTAGCCATGGATAGAGTAGAGGTTTTGGGAGGATTTTTTATGAGTTTTGGACCATTAAAAATTGATGAAAATAGGGCCAGAGTTATGTTTAGGCAGAAGATAAAGAAAAATAGATATATTTATAAAAAGAAAAAAACTAAAATGCCTATATAGAGCATTCTAGAAAAAAAAAAAATCCACCAAAATGCTACTTCCAACCCATAAATTTAAACTTTCACCCTTTTGTCCTTTTCTTTAGTACACTTCAAACACCATTTTTGGCATTAAGAATTATGAAAATGGAGTTAGAGTCATTTTTAAGAAGAAAGTAAAGATAAACACATGTGAAAAAGATCCAAATGCCCAAATAGAGTATTATCATGTCATTAAATGTATATTTAACTCACAAATAACTATAAACAACAACATTAAGACAAGACACTTATGTAATTGTCCAACTCTTTTTTCCTTCCTTCAGGATACTTCAAATACCAACTTTAGGTATCTAAAATATATCTAAATACTTTATTAAAAAGTCATTTAATAACACATTAAGCACACTTGTATAATTTAGTGGCCATTAGAGATCATGCACCTAACTTAGCTTATATTTTAGCTTACATCTCCTTCCTCATTTCTTTTTAATATGCACTTTAACCTAACTTTCTTCCACATGAAATGTTGTTATATTCTTCATTATTAAACATCTAATACCATCATTTATGCATGTCTATGAATAATCATTTCTTACATATGCATACTTATACATCATATTTTATACTTTCTCTTTGTGACGTTGCATATTTCACTTTCATATTTTTTTAGTCATCCTTTCTAACTCACATCATATCATTTCATAATCAGTCATCATTATATCATTAAAATCATCATAATTTTATCAAATTTAGCCTCTCATGCTCATCACTCATTTCTCATTAATGAGAAACTCCTAACAACTAAGTTTTGGGCTTTTGCAATAATATTCTTTTTCAGAAAAGGCTGGAGAAAAGTAAAACTTTTAATTTAATAATATTATTGTGGCAATATTATTTTTTTATATATATATAATTTAATGGACACTAGAATTTTGGCACTAAGATATTATGAAAATTTATTTCGAAATTTTTTGATAATGATATAATTAAAATTTATATATCAATAAAATAAATGATATGAAATAAAAAATTTTAAATAACTTTAACTCGCAACATCATGCGCGCTACTTGGTTGGTATCCCTACAAGTGTAAGATTTGAAGACATTGCTATGCGTAATTCTCCCATTACATTTGATTCACTCAAGTTGAGTTGTCACAGTAATGCTTGCAAGTCTTGTTGCTCCGCAGTTTACCCCTGCAATCAATCCGTCTCAAGTTTGTCGATGGAATGAGGGGATCTTTCTGCCAGGTGGTTAAAAAAAATGCTTACAAATAATGTGGCCTACAGCTGTTCAGTCATCCTTGTCTCCACATTGGCCATTGACAGCCATAATTGCCAAGTTTAAAACAGTTATGTTTGGCAACGCAAGGGAACAGTGGTGGCAAAATCTGTTGCAGTAGCAGCGTAGCTCAGCCCTCGGTTTATATGAGCTCTAATGCAGATCTCCATATTTACTAAATTTTTGAAATGGCCAGAATGCTATTCAACAAGCAATATGGTTTAAAATCATGTTTCCTTGATTATCCATTTAATAAAAAGTAAATTTCATCAAGTGAAGAACATGTCGCAGAGAGCAGATATCGATTCTAAACAACCAAATTGAACCAATCATTTTTGGCTTTTCTAATACAGAAATTGGTTCTGGTTCGAGTCCTTGGAGTTCTCAGTTGAGCCAAACCCACCAATCTAATTTACAAGAATAGAACCAAGTTTAACACAGTATCATTTTTGAGTAAGCTAAACCCTACTGGACACATGCGGGATCTTATAAATTTGTTTATTTGCTGAGAGTGATCCAATTTCCACCATTATCGGAAGAAGCATTTGAATCTTTCGGATAAATATTCTAAGATAAGTAATCAAGAAAGCATAAGAAATTACTAGCATAAATGTACAGGTCATGTATAGAGACAAATTTCTGGGAAACACAAAACTAAGTCCATAACAATTATGCTCGTCACCTCAAAACAAACATAAGAATAAACTACTGTGAATAGCTCACCATTGCCACGCTACCTTCTCCTAGCCTCCATTATTACAAACAAAATAAGTGCCAACATGCATTTACCCTCGCCAGGGATTTATCTGGCCCTCGTTTGTGTGAAAATCTAAAACACTGAAAATGAGTTTCATCCTGTACTTGTGAGCTACCATGTTATAATCTAAGTACGCCGCTTCTTCGGAAGTCGGCACCCATTATGTGGACGCCGAGTGGTGTCTTCAATGTACATAATAGGATTCTGATCACTTCGAGAATTAGTAAAGCCATCTCTAAAGCTCATGATTCCCTGCTTTTTCTTCTTGAAGTGAATAAATCCATTCACCTTCACCACAACTGATTTCAGCCCCATCTCTCTTGCAGTCCGTCCAGCATATTCTGCAGTTGCTTCAGCAGCATACCTGCCCACTTTTCCACCACCTGTCACATGCTTCAATCCTGATGTGGCTCGAAACTTTGTGTTTCCCTTAGAATCTGTCACATTAATAAAGGTATTATTACGCTTTAGCTTCATGTACACAATATCAGCATTATGCTCGACATTGTATCGAGAAGACTGAAAACGATCTTGCTCTATTATTTCCCTCACATATTCCATGGACCTGGAATTCCTACTAATCTCAATGTCTTTCTGACTTGCAGAGTTGGAGAAACCCTGGGAAGCAAATGAATTAGATTTAGAGACATTCTCCTTTTCAGTCACAAAACCCAGATTTATCCTTGCATTTTCTGAAGACTGAAACCTGTATTTTTCTAATTCTGGTCTTGAAACACTATCAGAACGAAGAACACCATTGCGGTTATCTAACCCACCTGCAAAATAGAACAATTTTTTATCAATTCCTAAGGCATCACAGAGCTTACATCTGATGATGAATTTCTAAAATCTGCAATTCAGCGTAACCAAACCATTTCTAGCTAGGTAGTTCACAACTCTATACTTAATAAAGCCCTTCCGATCCCCTACCCTCTCCCCCCACCTCAAAACCCTTCTTCTCTCTTTCCCCCGCCTTTAAACCTATTAATAAGCACTAACAATGAGATCAGTTGTCTTGTATCATTCCATACTTCATTGGTTTTCTTTTTTTTTTTTTTGAACAATTCTTCAAATACCAAGATTTAATAGCACTAAATTTAGTATTGCCCTCATTGAATCAGCCCTTTTGCTTCCCTTAACTTGCAATTAAATTTACCGTTTTAGCTGAATAGGCACAAGGCAGCTACAGATCTATAAATTAACTTTCCAAATAGGAGAAGAAGAGCACACCAGCAGATCTCTAAGATTTGCCAGAACTATGATCAATCCTCTAATATTACCCAGAAAAAAAAAAAAAGCAGTCTAATTATTTATGTTATGTGGCTTCATCAATAAGAGAGAACTGACCTGCATATCTAGAAGGAATGAAAGACAGTGATTTGAGGCCCCCACAACGAGCAAGCAACGATGAAGAGGACAACCTGGGAAGAGAAGACAGATACCACATTTCTTTTATTTTCTTTTCGTTAGGGTTTTTCTTTTTCCTGCTTTCGGAACTAAAATTTGCATAATATGAACTGAGCTTTGCGGCTTACCCAAATTACAGCTTCTATGGGTCCAGTTAGGCTCTTTTTTTTTTTTTTTTTTTTTTTTTCAAACGGAAACTGGACGTGCACACTTAAAAATTAATAAGTAATAACAAATATAACTCAATTAAATATTATTTTTTAAAAAATTATTTTTTAAATAAAATTTTAAATTTATTCTCTTTTACTCATTTTTTTAATCAAATTCAATAAATACAAATTCGAAAAAATTACAGTCAATATCATTTTATCTTGTACATTTGAATTCATCCAATCGAGCAATAAAAATTTACTAAATAAAACGAAAGGATTTTATGATTTTTGTTTTCGAATCTTGCTCATCAGTTTTTTTTTATCTTCTTTTTTTTTCTTTTTCTTGTATACAATATCATCAAAACGACGATATCAAAAAATATCATCGAAATAAAAATATGAAGACAAACTCATTTTTTCGCACACAATTATAGATTTGTAAATTTATTTTAGAAAGACAATTTTTCATTATATATGTTTCTATTTCTAAAATAGATTTAATATGATTTTAATGTTTATGTTATTATTTATAACAAAAAATCAAAAATTTTGGTATACTATAGATAAAAATAGTTAAAAATAAACATATTTTTGCTCAAAAATCAGTCATTAAAAAAAATAAAATAAAATTGCTAGAGGTTAAAAATGATGTTTGCATTTAGTTATTATTATACAGTAAAATATTTACAAATAATTTATTATTAATTTATTTTTGGTTTATCACTAGTAATTCTTTTTACACTATAAAATATTTACAAATAGTTTATTACTGATTTATTTTTAGTTTTATCGTGGTTTACAAATAATTTATTAATGGTTTGCCAAGTTTTTTTTATATAACAACATCAATTAACATATATTTGTACATAGTAAAATATTTATTTTTATTTATTCACTTTTATTTTAAGTTGAACAGTTCAAAATTTTTAAAAATTAATTACAGAAAATAATTTTTGAAAATATTTATTTTAGGTTTATTTTGGGTTTTTGCAACAATCGATAAAAAAAAAAAGAACAGCAACAATAATTAAAATGTAAACATAATTTTTAATCTCTTACAAACATAATTTTCTCTCTATTCATAACTGATTTTTAACTCAAAAATTATTTTAGATTTACCAGTTCAAAATTTTTAAAAATTAATTACAGAAAATAATTTCTAGAAAAAATATTTATTTTAGATTTATTTTTTATTTACTTTTGGTTTATGCAACAATTGATAAACAAAATAAAGAAGAACAACAATTAGAACACAAACATTATTTTCAACCTCTAACAAATACGATTTTCTCTCTCTTCATAATTGATTTTTAGCTCAAAAATATTCATTTGTTAACTATTTTTCATCTAAAATACATAAAAATTTATTATTTTTTATTATAAATAACAATAATAATAACAACAACTATTAAATCTTAGAAAACAAAAACTCACATGCATCTTCATTTTCTTACTATTTTTACAGAGAGAGAGTTTTCTTTGTATATGTGGTTGTCTTCCTTTTCTTCTTCATTCTTCCTTTTCTTTTTGGTCTTCTTCATGGTTTGGTGTAATTGCAATTCTAATCCGGCTTTGTTTATGTCGTAGTAAGGATGAACACTTTTTCGTCCAAATTGAAAAATCAAACCAAATTGAACCAATTTGAAATTTTGATTTGGTTTATTCGATCTATCAATTTGAAATTTTAACAAATTCAATATATTCGATTCGGTTTGATTCGATTTTTAATTTTTAAAATTTTAATTAACCGAACTTCTTTATACTACGTCATTTGATGTTTCCCTTTACTACACCTAATTTTGTTCTTCTTTCTTCACACAACAAACACACTGCCCTTCTTTCTTTCTTGCCCACGAATGACTTCCTTTCTCCTTCTCATCCCAACTGCTTTACCCTCTTCAATTTGCCACCAACCTAACATTTTGTCTTAATGTTGCCACCGATTACCTCACCTCTCCTACCTCTTTCTCTGCTTTAGCCACTCTCTCTATCTAGGAGAAATAGGAATTTCCATATCCCAAATAAAATTCATTTAACAATTACTTCAGTTGAAGAGGAAATTCATCCCTCATAATTTACAAGCTCCTCATCTCATTGCAGTGCCTCTCTTAGATTTGCAGGTAATATTTTATTTGATTTTAAATTGGCTATTATGAGTGAGAGCCTGATTTGCAATTTGATAGTATAATGGGCATTTTTTTTTATGTGAGATGGAATAATCTTTGATTTAATCTTTGTTAGCATAAGGTTTTTATATTATGACTGTAAGAAAGTTACTTTCTTAGGCTCTTTCATGCTAGTTATATGGTTGCTTAGTCTATTTTATCTCTTAGGCAATATTGTGGTCGATTATGTTTGTTGGTTTTTCTATTATAACTGCAAGAAAGTTACTTTCTTAGGGTCTTTCGTGTTGGTTATATGGTTACTTACTTTGTTTTATCTCTCAGGCAATATTGTGGTCGATTATGTTTGTTGTTCTTTGGAGAAGCTATTGTATTTGTTGTTCTTTATGTTTGTTTTGTTAGAGATGTATGTTTCTTTTGGTTTGTGATTGACTCATTTATGATTGTTTTGATTGTTGGTAAGGTGACTATTGGGGTTTCAATAGCCTTTATTTCTTTTTATTTGATTTATGCATTTGTTGTTGCTGCTAATGAGATTTTAAGAAACATGCTTGGAGATTGAGACTTGATTGGGTAATACCATTGCTTCCTATTAAGAGGAGTGTATCTTGTAATGAAATGAGGAGGATGAATCTGTTCATTATTTTGACCATGCCTTAACCTTTTTTTATGATTTCTTTTCAATCAATTTTTACTAGAAATTTTTAGTCTATTTCTTGTCAATTTGTTTCTACCAAAATTTGGTATGCCTTAACTTGTTTTAGATCTTCTTTTTAGTTTGTTTTGAACATACAGTAGTTGAATTGGATTTTTCATTGCTTGAACAAAATTTTTAATTATTTTGACTATTCCTTTACCCTTTTTTTATGATTTCTTTTCAATTTGTTTTCTACTAGGAATTTGAACAAAATTCTATATGCTACTTATTATATGTTCATTGGTTATGTTGTATGTTCATTGCTTGATTGGTATGCTTTCAATTGGTAAATGAGCTTGTTTGAAAAATCTAAATTATTGATGTTATGTTTTATTTTATAGATGGCTGACACAAATGGACAAACTAATACAAACCCTCCCTAATCTTCGGCCAACACAAATGTTTGTACAACTTCCAAATTGAAGAGAAAAGAAATGGAGCGATGGGTTGATGCTTGGCATCATTTTGCAAGATTTATCAATGACGAAGGCATGCCAAAAGTGAAGTGCAACTATTGTGGCAAGGTTTATTCATCTGACCTAAAAATTAATGGCACAATTGTACTTAACAATCACTTGAAATCTTGTAAAAAGAACCCACTTCTTATGTCTACCTATCAAAAACAAATATCTTTGCAACTTATTTCAGATGTAGAAGATGGGGAGGAGGAGCGACCATGTACTTTAGATACTTGGAAATTTGACGCAGATCATGTTAGGCAATGCTTAACTAAAATGATTATTGTTGATGAGCTACCAATTAAGTTTGTAGAGAAAAAGGGTTTAGAAAATTAATGGCTGATGCATAACCTAAATTCAAAATTTTATCCTGATGATCTATTACTCGAGATTGTTTTCAGTTATGCACGGATGAAAGGAGAAAATTAAAAGATTACTTTCATAAGTCTAAGCAAAGAGTGTGCCTAACTACAAAACACTTGGACTTCATTACAAAGAGTTAATTATATGGTCATTACTGCTCAATATATTGATAATGATTGGAATTTATAAAAAAAAATGTTAATTTCATTATAATTAGTAGCCATAAGGGAGAGCCTATTAGTATAGAAATTGAATCTTGTTTGCTTAATTGGGAGATTAACAAAGTATTTACAATTAGAGTTGACAATTCTAGCTCAAATGATGCAGCCATCAAGTATTTAAGGAGGAATTAATTAGTTGTGGGTTTGGTATTGCAAAAGAAAATTATTTTCACATGAGATATGTTGCTCACATTATCAATTTAGTGGTTCAAGATGGGTTAAAAGAAGTTAACATGTCAATTAAAAGGGTTCAGGAAGTACTGTGATATGTGCGGCAATCTCTTGCTAGATTGCAAAAATTCAAAGAATGTTGTGATGTTAAGAAGATAGAAAGCAATAGCTTGGTTGTTTCAGATATGCCTACCAGGTGGAATTCCAACTATTTAATGTTAAATACAGCTCAAAAACTTGAAAAAGCATTTGAGAAGCTTTAAAATCAAAATCCATTCTTTGTTATGAGTCTTCTTCATAAAGATGAGAATGGTAGGGTGCCTGATTCTTTAGATTGAGAAAATGTTAGAAAAATGTCAGAGTTATTAGGCAATTTTTATGATCTTATATTGAAGATTTTTAGATATTTATATGTTACATATAATGTGTTGGCCCTAAGGGTTGAATTGGTGGTAGATTTGAACTTTTGATTATGAAGGATGCTCACAAAAGTATGAAAGATTAGAGGAAGAGTAGGAGAAGAATGAACACAATAGTTTTATAGTGGTTCGGGTATTAACCAACCCTACATCCACTCTCTAAGTCACCAATTAGGCGTTTCACTCAATCACTAATGTTTTACAAGCTCACACTTAACTTAGTGTTTAGGTTCACACCAAACCTTATAAGTGTTTTTCTAAGACTCACACTCAACCTAGTGTTTAGGCTCACACCAAACCTTATAAGTGTTTTCCCAAGGCTAACACTCAAATCTATATAAGAATTTTACAAGTATGGTAACTCTCAAACCTAAACAAAAGTTTTCTATTCAAGGGCTCACTCTCAAACCTAAAAAAGGTGTTTAAACCTCACATCAAACTATGTACAAAGGAATTAACGTAGAGAATTAACTTTACAAGAGTTTTAGCACTACCAATAGTTCTTCTCTTATATTAACATCAATATGGTAGAGTATTTATAGCCCATATCCACTAAAGAGACGTTACTTTAAAACTATTAACAATCTCTAAAATGTGCTAGACAGATTTAGCATTAAATACTTATCAGGTAGAAGTTGCAGTCGTTACTGCTCTTTTGCGATCGCAAACTTTCAATTGCGACTGAAAACCCCATTTGTGTCTAACGACTAATCCACGTGTCAGCTTTTCGTCGGTCCCGTAGAAAAATATAGCCGGTGTGTTTTAACTACTCTCAAAAGTCGTGGTCACGAGATATCAATGCCTTGGGCGTGACTAAGACCACAAATTCTTCAATGGCTAAGGCTTCGCAATATTTGGATGGGTCGCGGTAGTGAAATAGCCCTTGAATTCCTCTAGCCTAGCTTCAACCTTTTTTGTGATTGATTCGCAGTCGCAATTTAGAATATACATACTGCGAATTTGGATGAACTTTACAAGGTTGGAGATTTTGGATTCTAAAGAAGATAACTCTTATAAACTGTAAAAATAACACTTAAAATTGACATTAGAACTTTCAATCTATATTGTCAAGATTAAAAGAATGTCTTAACTTAGGTTTGAACAACCTAGTCCAACAATCTCTCCCTTTTGTATTTTGACAATCTAGATTGAATATGCAAAGGATAAAGAATCAATTATGCATGCTTCTACAAGAATGATTGTGAAGTAATTCAAATCATAAGTATGAAATTTCTCTCCCTCAATCCATACTCCCTTTTAATTATTTTAATAATATCATTGTCAATTTTATCTCCTTTGTTTGTATGTTCCCTCTTTGTATATTCAGTCAATTATCTCTCCCCCTTTGTTAAGATAAAAAAGAGAGGAATAGGAGGGAATAAGAGAGAGAGTGAGGAATATGAGAGGATATGTCCATACATTTGTCAATTGTACAAACTCATATTTGAATAACAAACATAAGTAGTTTTGCACAATTGATCACAATATAACACATAAGAAAATAAATGGATGAAACATAAATGTAAAATAATTCAAACATTTAAAAGATTCTTAAACACACAAAACTAGGGCTAGAAATTTAAGAATTTTCATATGGCCCTAGTATAGAGTATATGATTTTGATTTGAACATTTGACATATAGAAAACCTCAAATGCAAAATGAATTGATTCAACTCAATATACAATCAATCAAATCAAACATGTTAACACAAATATATCAAGTAATAAAACTCCTCCTAAAAGTATGCATAAATATATTAAGTTAAAAACATAAGGGATAAGAGATACATTACAAGTTTAGTATCAATGGTTTGATACTAAATAACCATTTGAAACTTTTATCCCTTCTTCATTAGCAATCTTCATTCACCTTGAGATTTTTCATGATAAAAATTTTAGTGAAGGAGTTGCCATCCTACAATATCAAACAGCTTGTTTGGTATCCAAATATACTTGGGTCCTTGGGGATTTGTCTTGGAAGGGTCCTTCAATTTGAGATGTGTCTTCCTAATATGGCAAAATACATTAATATGCCATATCTCATGCAATAATGACATTGGAGCTTAGACTTATGAGTCTTTCTCCTATGCATAACCATAGTATAAGTAGGGGGTCTTCCCATACTTTGGTTATGAGAGTGTATGCAAGTGCATGAGTGATTAAGAGTAAAAGAGAATTTTTTGTGTTTGTGTGTTTGAGCATGCTTCATGTTATAAGTGTAAGCATAATTTGCTTTTTGAGCCTTGGTTTTTGAGCCTTGGGGGGTTTTCCTTTACCCTTAGGCATAGGCGGCTTAGTGTTAGGAGCACCTCTCTTCCCATGACCTCAATACTTGAAGGTTGAGGTGTTGATGCTCTAATGAATATAGTGGGTGAAGAAATAGGTGAAGAGGCTTCATTGAAGCCTAAACCATGCCTAACTAAGGAGGTCTTTGTGATATAATTAGTGTATTCAAAGCTTCCTTTCCCTTATGAAACTTAGAAATAGAATTTCTAAGCTCAATGACTTCATATTTTAAGGAGTCATTTTCCTTTCTCAATGAGGTTAAGGATGAAGATGACTTGGATAGACTCTTTAAGGACTGTTTGAGTTCTTCTTAGAAGTCTTCAACTCACTTACAAGATTGTTCAAAGATCAAATTCATCCTCTAACTTGGAACATTTTTTTTTGTAAGTTTTCATTTATGACTTTTATTTGTCACATTTCAAAGTGAGAGCTTCTAAAAGCTCATCATTTATATCATCAAATGCATCATAATCATCATAAGAGTGAAGGAGAAGTACTTACCTCTTTGGGGGAGTCCTCTTGAGCCATGAAGCAAAAGTTTGCTACTTCATCTCCATCTTCATCTTCATCACTTGAATCATCATCCCAAGTAGCCTTAAAGGTCTTCTTTTCCTTATGATGATAGAAAGATGACTTTCTTTAGATTTTTCTTTCTCTTTTCCTTTTCATCAACTCTTTGGTCCTTCTTGATATTTTGGCAAGCTCTTTTTCTTTTTTATCACTTTCATTTGAGTCACTTAAGCTTGAATAATCTTCTTGAGCTTAGAAGGCCAGAGCTTTCTTCTCCTCTTTATGTCTTTATCCTCTTAGCTTTTTCATCTCTTCATCCTTCTTGATAGCCATCTCATGAGTGAGAAGCTTACCAATGAGGGTACCGATTGGCATTTTTCTAATCTCTGGATTAGAGTCTTGAATGCTACATACTCTTGCACTAAATTTATCTAATGGAAGAGATTTAAGGATTTTAGTATTTACCTCTAATTGGTAAGAATCCTTCCAAATTTTCATGTTTGTGACAATAGAGAGGAGTCTATTTGTCATTTCGGTGATGCTTTCATGGTCTTTTATCATGAAGAACTCCCACTATGTCATATACATCTCCAACCTACTTGATTTCATAAGAGTTGTGCCTTCATGATAGTTTTCTAGTGCTTTTCATATGGCATATGCAGTTTGGCAATGTTGGACTTTTCCATTTACTTCTTTTGACATGGAGCTTAGAAGAATAGTCATTGCCCTATTGTTCTTCCCATTTGCCTTCCTTTGTGTTTTACTTCATTCTTCTTTTAAAATTGACACCTCTACTCCTTCTACCATCTTTGTTGGAGGCTTCCAATCTTTAAGTATAAAATCTCATAAGTTGATGAGATCACTATCAACATATATCTTTATTTTATGCTTCCAAAGAGCATAATCATTACCATCAAAGTGGGGATTAAGATAAGAGTGGACTCCTTTTTATGTCATTGATCTTTTCTTGCACAATTAAGGCTTAAATTGAGACTTTGCTCTGATACTAATTGTTGGCCCTAATGCACCAATAAGGGGGTTGAATTGGTGGTAGATTTGAACTTTTGATTATGGAGGATGCTGACAAAAATGAAAGATTAGAGGAAGAGTAAGAGAACAATGAACACAAGAGTTTTATAATGGTTGAAGTATTAACCAACCTTACATCCATCCACTCCTTAATTCACCAATTGGGTGTTTCACTCAATTACTAGTGTTTTACAATCTCACAATAAACTTAGTGCTTAGTCTTACACCAAACCTTACACGTGTTTTTTCAAAGCTCACATTCAACCTAGTGTTTAGGCTCACACCAAATCTTACAAGTGTTTTCCCAAGACTAACACTCAAACCTATACAAGAGTTTTATAACTAAGCTAACTCTCAAACCTAAACAAGAGTTTTCTATTCAAGGGCTTACTCTCAAACCCAAACAAGGTGTTTAAAGCTCACACCAAACTATGTACAAAGGAGTTAAAGTAAAGAATTAATTTTGCAAGAATTTTGGCACTACCAATAGTTCTTCTATTACATTAACACCAGTTTGGTAGAGTATTTATAGTCCACATCCACCAAAGAGACGTTACTCTAAAAATTATCAATAAATCTCCAAGATGTGCTAGATAAATTTAGCATTAAATGTTTGTCAGGCGAAAGTCATGGTCATTACTGCTCTTTCGCGATCGCGAATTTCCAATTAATGCTAAAAATCTCGTTTGTGTGTAATGGCTAGTCTACGTGTGAGCTTTTCGTTGGTCACCTGAGAAAATATAGTTGTTGTGTTCTAACCACTCTCAAAAGTCATGGTCGTGAGATATCAATGCCTTGGCGACTGAGACTGTGAATTCCTTTGTTACTAAGGCTTTGTAATCTTTGGATGGGTCATGATAACAAAATAGCCCTCGAATTCGTCTGGCCTAGCTTCAACCTTTTTTGTGATTAATTCATGGACGCGATTTAGAATATACACATCGCAGATTTGGATGAACTTTACAAGGTTGGAGATTTTGAATTCCAAAGGAGATAACTCTTATAAACTGTAAAAACAATACTTAAAGTTGATATTACAACTTTCAATCTATATTGTCAAGATCAAAAGAATGTTTTGACTTAGGTTTGAGCAACTTAGTCCAACATAATGATTTCTTTCTTGAGATTAGTATAATTGACTTCATGTTGCAAGCATGGAAAAATGGAAATGATGTCGAGTTGCAATTTATGGGTGAGAAAATGAAGAGCAAATTTGATAAATATTGAGTATATGGCGAAAAAACATGTACTGAATTGGGAAAGCAAATAAAAGATACTTTATTTAAGTTGTTTGGAGATTATAAAAAGCTCTTGTAATCTGAAACAATTCGCGCAAATGAAATTGCTTCTTCAACTAAAACAACTCAAAGTCAAAGTAAAAAAGTGAAAAAATTAAATTTCATTTGGGGATGAATTCAAAAAGACAATAATAGAGAGTGGAGCTTCAAATTCTTTATCAGACCTTGAGTTCTATCTGAATGAGAAAGTTGTGGTCTTTAAGGTTGAGGAGAATTTTGATATTCTAAATTGGTAGAAACTTAATGCAAGTAGATTTCCTATTCTCTTAGCATTGGTTTGAGATGTGTTGGCTATTCCTATATCTATTATAGCATTAGAGTTTGCTTTTAGTATTGGAAGAAGCGTTCTTAATGAGTTTAGAAGTTCTCTCACTCTTAAAATAACACAAGTTCTCATTTGTACGCAAGATTGGATACGAACCTCACATGAATCAATATCCTTTGAAAAAGATTTGGCTTCTCTAGAGAAGCTTAAAAATGATTAGTTAAAGTTTATTTTATTTTATTATATTAATATGTAACTATAACTTGTATTTGATTGATATTATAATTTACTTTTTAATTTTTTAGATTTGACAAATGAGAATCTAAATTGCACCAATAAGAATTCATTAGATGACAAAAATTAGAGGTAAGAATATTATTATTTTCTTGTACAATCTTCTAATATAATTTTGTAGCTAAGATTTTATTTTTATTATTTGTAATTTTTAAGATATTTGTAATTTTCCTTTAAAAAAATATTTGCAATTTTTTATGATTTTATTATTGTACAGGTGGTGGAGATGGTGAACTTTTATCATTAAAAATTTGAAATTTGAACTTGTTTGAAATCTAAATTTATGTTGGTATTTGGCAATTTATGTCGATATTTGGCAATGTAATGGTTAACAGATATTTGCAAAATTGAACTTGTCTTGTACCGAAATATTAGTTATAACATTTGAACTTGTAATATTTTGTTATGTTAAAAACTTTGTGTAAGACTTATAATACTTATTTGTCTTTAAATAATAATAATAATAATAATAATAATAATAATTATTATTATTATTATTATTATTATTATTATTATTATTATTATTATTATTGTAAGATTTATAATATTTATTTCTCATAAAATTTTTATTATTTTCATTGTTAGGATTTTATTGCATTATATATCTCAATTTTTATATTTCTCATTCCTAAAGACATTTTTATATATCTCAATTTTTAAGATGAAAATTTATTTAAAAATAATTTAAAACTTTTTATTAATTTGTGTTTTCAAATAAAAGTATTAAAGAAATAATTTTATAATAAAAATCAATAAAATTTAGCCAAATAAAATGTAAAAATGCCCAATGAATAAAGAAAGTCCAATAAATTAAATTTGATAGAAAGCCCAATAATATTGGGCCTTTCAGTAACATAAATCGAATTGAACCAAATTAAATATTTTGGTTCAGTTTGATTTGGTGCAATATATAGTTTGGTTCATTTTAGTTTCAAAAATATTAAATTTGATAATTTGATTTGGTTCGACTCGATTTGAACCGAATGCCCACCCCCATGTGGTAGTGGTTAAGGAAACAAAAAATTAAAAATAACGTAAAAAAAAGTAAATAGGAACATATTATCTTTTTATAAAACATAAGATATAAATGTCTTTAGAAAGAAAAAAAAAAAAAAAAGCACCGCCGCAATTTTCTCTTTTAAAATAGTCCAATCATGTCCAAAACAAGTTTTAGCTCCAATTCAATGTTTTTTATTCTCTATAAGGAAAAACTCATGTACAAAACACAAAATTCTAAATGACTACTTTTTTTTTAATAAACCACAAAAATTATTATTAATTTCAAAATTGAGATTATTTATATCCTAATCATAAAATTATAATTAAAATTGTATGATGGTGATATAAATAATTTTTTTGTTATAATCATCATTAACAATTTGTTTGGAATAAACAAATTTTATAATTTTTAAAATCCACATTGACATTAAAATTATAATTGAACCATAAAATTCTACTTCTATAGTTTAGATAATCCATTTAGAATTAAAATTATAATTTCATATTAACTTTATGAAATTCAAAATATTAAGTATAGTATATTTTTAAATTCTTAACTCAATTCATAAGAATTGTAATTCTAAATCACTGAAAAAATTGTAATCAAATCAAACTAAACTGAATGCAATCAAATTAAATTAAATTAAATTAAATCAAATCAAATCAAATCAAATTGAATCGAATCAAATTAGAAAATTGAAATTTAAAATACAATATGAATCAAACTAAATCAGTTTATAAATCAAATCAAACCGTACCAAATTAAATCAAATCAAACTAAATTGAAAAATTAAAAGTATAGCATTAGTCAAACTGAATTAGTTTATAAATCGAATTGACCCAAATCAAATCAAACTAAATTGAACTAAACCAAACTGAAAAATCAAAATTTTAAAATATAAATTAAATCCTATCAAATTAATTTATAAACCAAACCAAATTGAATCAAATCAATTTGGTTTAATTTAATTATAATTCAATTTGATTTGAATCAATTTTGTAAGAAAATTTAAAATATTTTAATATAAATAATAATTCTTATGATATATATTTAAATATTTTTAATACAAATACTACATTTTTATTTATTTTTAATAAATAATAAATTTTAAATAGAGTTGATTTAATATAGATTTAATTTATTTTAATTTCATTTTAAATACATTTGATTTGGGTCAACTAAAATTTTTTACCTAAAAATCAAAATAAATTGAATACAATGATTTTTTTTTAAATGAATCGAATTGAATTAATCAACTTTTCAAAAAATAAATCAAAGCAAATCAAATTTATAGCAAAAATATTGGATTAATTTTACATAAATCACTTTTCTAAATTGTAATATTTTTAAAATAATGTTGATCTAATTCTAAAAAAAATACTAAGATTATTCATGTGAGTTCAATTATTTAAAGTAAAGCATTACTTTTACATATTTTTACCTCTTTATATATTTTATAATTGGATTATACTTTTAATTTTAATATATTTTATTATTTTTATATGTTTGAAATTAAATTGAAGCTTATAATTTTAAATTTCAAAATTGCAATTATAATTTTAGCTGTGTGATTTTGTAATCTAAAAAGTAAAATTGAAATTTGAATTATAATTTCGGCTCAATTCCAATTCTATTACTTTATAATCAAAACACTAAAATTATTATTTCAACTCAATTTCAATGTTGATAGAATTAGAATTTTAATTATAATTCTAAATTTAAATTCTAATTCTAACATCCAAAAGGACTCAAACATTTTTATTAGTTACTGAATTATTAAAAAAAAATACACTTTATCATATTTTTTGCTTTATTATTGTCAAAATTCAATATATTTTAAAGAGAAAAATATAAAATTTTGTTATATAATTTTCGTTTTTGGCAAATATGGTTTCATGATTTGTTTATTGGCAAAATTCTACCATATGGTATAATATTGTTTGCAAAATGGTATCAAATCCGTAATTTTATTTCATCCATATGACCTAATATAAAATTTTATATATTATTTCAACTAATTATGTATAGGTACATAATTTATTCACTCTAAATACAGAATTTGTTCATTTTTTTACTATATATATATATATATATATATTCATTTTTTTACTCTATTTTTATCACTATAAAATTTGTTCAAATATATACAAGAAGTAAACAAAAAAATGAACAAATTTTATATTTAGAGTCAAAAAATTATGTATCCAAATTTTAGATACATAATTAGTTGAAATAATATATAAAATCTGGTATCAGGTCAGATAAATGTAATAGAGTTATAGATCTGATACCACTTTGTAAACGACAATATATCACTGGGTATAGTTTTGATAATAAATAAACCACGGAACTATATTTGCCAAAGAGCAAAACCACATAGTAGAATTTTGTACTTCTCTCATTTTAGATTTGGAGATATAGTTATAAAGTTATAGAATTTAGATTATTTCAAGTTTAAATTTAATCATGTTAGAAGTTTCAACTTCTATTTATATAAGTCTGTAATATGCAAGTTAAAGACAGTTCAAAAAAAGAAGCAAAAATCTCTTTTGAACACCCTGATATCTTTATAATGATTGAAAAACAATTAAATAATCTTTATTTTTTAATTTTTTTTATATCTTTCGCTCATATATATGTGTGTGTGTGTGAAAAAGTACAAAATTCTATCCTATAGTTTTCCTCTTTGGCAAATATGGTTTTGTGATTTATTTATTTACAAAACTCTACCATGTGGTATAATGTCGTTTGCAAAGTGGTACCAAATTCGCAACTTTGTTACCTTCATCTAATCTTATACCGGATTCTGTACATTATTTCAACTAATTATATAAGTAAAATTTGAATACAAAATTTCTTCACTTTAAATACAAAATTTGCTCTTTTTTATTTACTTTTTGTATATATATTTGAACAAATTTTACAGTGATAAAAATAAAATTTGTTCAAATATATATAGAATGTAAAGAAAATAACAAATTTCATATTTAGAGTAAATAAATTATGTACCCACATATAATTAGTTGAAATAATGTATAAAATTTGATTCCAGGTTAGATGAATGTAACAAAGTTATAGATCTGATACCATTTTGCAAACAACATTATACCACAGGGTATAGTTTTGCTAATAAATAAATTACAAGACCATATTTGCCAAAGACGAAAACTATAAGGTAGAATTTTATACTTTTCCCATATATATATATAAGTATGTGTATAAAATAAGTTACATAAATTTGTGTGTCTTATATATAAATTATATACAAAATATATAAGTTTTATATACTCATATATATTATTGTTGAATCACAAATTTTTTTTACAAATCTAGGCATGCCACATGTGTGAGGTACACAAACAGTCAAAATAGAATGCGCTTTCTAACTTATGGATCAAACGACAATTGGATCTCCAAACTCCCTTACCATAGTTAGCTTGGACTCATTTAGAGAACCAAAAACTTGAATGCCAATTGAAAATTGTAATTCATTGCAATTATGAAAATTATAAACAAAATATTTGAAATCTCAAAAAAATTGCTTTAAACTTAATGTTTGACATGCATGTAATCAGAATAAACATTTATTGAATGCTTTTGATAAAGAGAACAATGAAAATACTTAATTACAAGCGAATTTTATAAATAAAGTTGTTGAAAAATTAATAAAACTAACGTGCATGTGTAACATCCTCATCCATATTCATTGGCATTATCACATGAATATATTCATTACATAAATGATTTGAAATCCCACACGAACATATGCATTGGATAAATGATCATTTAGACATGTGAATCGGATAAGCACGATGATGACACTTGCACCATTGCATTTGAGACGATTGAACATATATGTAATGTTTGTATCATTGGATGACAAATTGTCTTATGTTATATTCATATTATAACATCATAAATAATATTGTTATAAAGCTTATTTAAAAGTATAAGGGGCATCTATGGATTAGGAGATGGATGGAGGTGCTTAAGGAGTGAAGAAGAAGGACTAAAAGAGGAAAGTGAACTTTCAACCAATGGAAGTGAATCACAATGATTTTGTCTTATTGCAATAGATTCACAAGTGGAATTTTTCACCCTTTAAGATCATAATAGAGAGGTTAAATGTAAGGGAAAACAGAAGAAAAAGGGAGCTAAGGAATAAATAAAGAAAGGAAGAAGAAAAAGAATAAGAAGAAGAAGAAGAAGAAGAAGAAGAAGAAGAAGAAGAAGAAGAAGAAGAAGAAGAAGAAGAAGAAGAAGAGGGAGAAGAGTGAGCTGCCTAGGAAAGAATCCTAAGGTTTTTTTTTTTAGTCTAGGACAATAGGTAAGTTATTTATCTTATTCCCATATGAAATTAACCCCTCATGACATGTTAATCATGCATGGTTAGTGAAAATTATGGAGTACTTGAGGTAGAACTCTTGGATGGAAGTTGAAATTCAAGAGAACAAAAGCTGATTATGATGGTTTTATTGTTAGAGCAGAATTTTGTACCAATGAGTTCATAACCCTAGAAGAAGAATTATGGAAAGTGCAAAATATGAAAGTTATATCTTTATGCCCCATCTAAATGCATATGAAACAATTTTGCTTAATTTTGTGTGTGTGAGGAGATATGAATCCTTCATTATGGTTGGTTCACAACCAACCGAAATTACCTCAGTCTTTTTTTTTTATATATATATTTTGATGACTTTATGTGCTGATTTAGACAAAATGTAAAACATAAAATTTGTAGGGTTATATCCCTTATAAATACCTGTAAAGCAGTTTTGATTCATTTGTTGTGTGGAAAGAGATATAGCTTATTGATTATGACTGACTCTATACCCGGATGAAACCTCACCTGTCTTTGAATTCTGTCTTCTAAGAATTTGATGATCATAGATTCAGAATTTGGTGATGTGACAAACTTGAAAGTTGTAATTTATGTATTATCTACATGCTTGTAAAATATTTTTGCCAAATCGAGCATGGTTGTTGAGATACTGCCTCCTTCATCATGACTGATTGTCACTATGTTGAAAACCTATTCACCCTGAGATTGGTCACTTATTTTGGTGACTTTATAGACTAAATTAGATAATAAGTAAAACATGAAAAATATTCCTTTATGTGTTTTGTAACTTTTAGTAAATCAGTTTTACAATTTGATTTGTCCAATTTGAGATATACCCAAGATTGTAAGACCTACTCAGACTGAGATGACATTGAAATAGGGCAAAATTCAAAAAACTACATTTTATATATGTCTTATATTAATCTAAAATTTGAATATGATATATCATTATGTATCTAGTTTATTTTAAAAAAAAGAATGAAGTCATTTGGATAAGTATATCTAGAGTTATTGTTGTGAGAGTGTAGCAAGCTCAGGCTGCCACATAAAGAAAATATGCATAAACACTAGGTCCACTTGCATGGATCATGCCATAGTTGCATACCAAACATTCATAATCATTTTGACATACTTATAACCATGTATGTATCAAATGTTAAGATCTCAACACTTTAAGGAAGCCCTAGAGAGAGAACCCAACCCACCATGAAGGTTGGTCACATCAAAAGGTGAATAAAAATCATAATTAGATTATAATGTGTATGTGTGATAATTTTATAATATGATTATATTCTATTATATGTATATAAGATTAAATTGTTGCGTGATAATTTTATAATATGATTATGTTCTATTATATGTATATAAGATTGAATTGTTACACTTTATATGTGAATACAAGTTAAGTGAGAATTATATGCTCTTAATGATTACTTGATATACCATTATGAATGAACACTTGTGTTGGACTAGGATAGTTAATCCTAAGTTTAGAGCCTCTTTTGATTTTGACAAAGAAGATTGATCATTACTAATATTTTTATTAAGTGTTGATCTTGCATAAAAATAAGTCTCGCAATCAAGGATTCGCGACTGCGACTCTTGAGAAGACTTGCCAAAAATCAGACAGACTAAATCGCGGAGTCATTCTTGGCCGCGAACAAGCAAAACGAAGAAACACAACGGCTATATTTTCCTAAAGCACTATTGAAAACTAGTCATTATAAAACTAGCCGTTACAAACTAGCCGTTAGAAAACTAGCCGTTAGAAAACTAGCCGTTAGAAACTAGCTATTAGTTTCTTTGGTGGAATTTGGGTATAAATACTCCACCAAACATTGATAGCAAAAGAGAAGAATTTTTACAAGTGAAAAAGCTGTCAATCCTTTGCTACTCATTTTCTTCTAATTCTTGTAAGATTAAAAGTGTTGGGTGTGAGCATTAAACACCATGTTGTAAGGTTGTGTGTGAGCCCGTAAAACACACTGTTGAAAGTTGTGTGTGAGCCCGTAAAACACACTGTTGTAAGGTTGTGTGTGAGCCTGTAAAACACACTGTTGTAAGGTTGTGTGTGAGCCTGTAAAACACATTGTTGTAAGTTGAGTGTGAGCTTGTAAAAAACTAGTGATTGAGTGAAATACCCAATTGGTGAATTGGGGAGTGGACGTAGGGTTGGCTAATACCCGAACCACTATAAATCGTTTGTGTTCATTATTCTCATTATTTTTCCCCTCTTCTTTATTTTTAAATTTTTATACACCAATTCAACCCCCCTTCTTGGTTCCAAGGGCCAACAATTGGTATCAGAGCTAGGTCTCACAAACAAACCTTAATTGGGTGAGCAAAGATCAATGGCTCAAGAAGAAGTCCACTTTCACCTTAATCCCCACTTTGATGGCAATAATTATGCTCTTTGGAAGCACAAAATGGAGATCTATCTTGATAGCGATCTCATCAACTTATGGGATTATATTCTTGAAGAGTGGAAGCCTCCAACAAAGATGGTTGAAGGAGT
>CATIWR010136828.1:0-27005 GCA_949677035.1 Omphalea diandra | reverse complement strand
GATTCTCTAAGCATCTGACTCTGACACAAGCGAAGGGCTTCACGCAACCAACGTGTGGGTTCTCACTGTCCATAATATTTTTTTGAGAATCTCAATACTCCTCTGCGATCAAACACAGACCACCTTTGTTGCAATCCTCATCGTTAAAAATGCGAATTATTTTGGTCTAGAAACGCTGAAGATAATCAAATTAAATTATTTTTAATAATATAATATAATTTAAAAAATAAAACTTTTTAATTTTTAAAGTCGAACCAACTTATAAATTATATATTATATAACTTATAATTATTTATTTAATTTGTCTTTAAACTATCTAGTATCATACATATAACATTAGAAATGTGCTGCTTCTTCTCTTAAATTTTGATTTTTTTCATAATAAGATAAATAAAATTGTATGAATAACTTCATTTTTATTTTTGTTATAGTTTGAAATCAATTTCAGTGTATTTTTCCCATCAGATTGTGATAAAAATTTAAAAGAAATAAAATCTTATAATTTTTTTTGTTGCTTAAAAACAAATCTAATTATACAATACAAAAATAAATTATATTAAAAACTAAATCAAACAGAAATATTTTAGCTTTATTTAATTTCATTTTTCTACATAAATGATTTAGTTTAATTTGAAAAATATAAAATCAAATTATATTGAATTGGATTTGCATTTGTTTAAATTGGACCAAATTAGACAATTCACATCCCTACATGTCATGGATTTCATTTATAGATGCCATTTATTGCTAAAAGAATTAATTTCATTTATAGATGCCATTTATCACTAAAAGAATTAATTTCATTTATAGATGCCATTTATTGCTAAAGTTCAATGTGATTTTGCTTCACAATAATTATAAGTGTTAATTTTATTGATAAACGTATTCACTACTAATTTGCAAATGTTAGTCCGATTCATCTAATTTTAATTTTATCTTATTGCAAAATTTTATAGAAATTTACAAGTTTTGCATGATAGCTAAACGTAGAAATTTTAAAATTTAAAGAATTATGTTAGAAAATTTATACTTGATACTAATCTTATATCAAATTGTATCAACAGTATTTTACTCTTTTTTAGAAAAAATAGTGATTTTACTAAAAAATTTAAATTTAGATTAAATAATTTTTTTACGTGAGGTGAAGTTTAATATGTACTAGTTTTCACTCACTGTGCATTGCGTATAATTAAAATAATTATTAAATATATAAATTAATTAATTTTTTAATTTCGCATTATAATAAAAATTGTGTAAAACTATAAATAATTAAAGATTTTTTAGAATATATATAAAATAAATGTTTTAATAAATGTGATTTTATTGTTAAGTGAATGCAAAACAACTTTAAGACAAAATGATAAAAAAAAATTAAATTTAAAAACTAAATGATAGTTATATAAAATTAATAGAAAAGTTAAACAAAATAATATCTAAAAATAAATAATTTATTTTCGTCACCTATAATCAATATATATATTTATTACAATAGTTAAAATATCAAAATAATGTTATGATAATATTTCTATTTACAAATGTATTTGAAAAATTCAATATATAATAAATTTTACTTTTATGAAAGAAACATTTTTTTGTAAACTTCATTTTGAGTATAAATTTGTGCTTTATCATTGATTAGTTTTTCTGCATAATTTAAAAGTTTTTGAAGTTATATTATATTTATCTTAATTTTTAAATATTAAAAAATAATACTAAATTACAGGTATACAATTTTGTCTATTATTTCAGTATTTTAAATAATCATAAATTTTAAATATTAAAATAATAATGATTTTTTATAAAAAAAAATATCTATCCAATTAAAATATATTTATAACTTAAGAATATTATTATCAATTTAAAAAAGTTAAATTCCGTTTTATGTTCAAAAAATATTTTTTCTAATTCACAATATTTATATGTAGTATAAATAGTATAGATTTATTATTGATTATTTTTTATTTAATTTCAAATATTTTTGAATTTAGACTATATTTATCTTAAATTTTTAAATATTTGAAAAATAAAGTGAAACTAATTTAAAGATATAAATATTTTTTAAAAACATGAAATAGTATATTTTTTAGTTATTTCAAATAATCACAAATTTTAAAAACTGAAATAATAATTAGTTTTATAAAAAATATTATCAATCTGATTAAAATTTACAATTTAAAGTTATTATTATCAATTTGAAAAATTTTATATCTTTTTATGTTTTAAAAAATTTTTTTTTACTTGCCCACTTTTATATATGATATAGATATTTTAGTTATTTCAAATAATCAAAAATTTTAAAAATTAAAATAGTGATTAGTTTTATAAAAAAAATATTATCTATCTAATTAAAATTTATAATTCAAGATTATTATTATTGATTGAAAAGTTTTATACTCTTTTATATTTAAAAAATATTTTCTAGTTAATTACTTTTATTTTTATATATAGTATAGTTATATTAAAATTAATAATAAGTTTTTAAAATTGTAGATATGTTTTTCATGATTTACGTAATTTTAATAAATAAATGAAATTATTTTAAAAAATATTTTGCAAAAATGAGCAGATATTAAACTTATAAAACACTATTGGTCAATTCATAAACAATACATAGAAAATGAACAAATTCGATTCTAACATGTTTACAATATTAGGTAAAAATTTAAATCTAGATCTTTCAATGTTAATGGTAAAAATATTTTATTTTATTTTATTTTTGTTTTTAGTTTTTAGATGAATACGTATTAACTAAGTTTTTGTATTTCACTTTTTCCAATATATTTTGAATGGACTATATAGCTAATTTATTTAATATTTTTTGTGACATTATAGTCTTAAGTAAAATTTTAATAATTTAATATATTTTGAAAAGCTTTTTTTTTTCTAGAATAAATTGTTATTGATTTATTAATATTTTATAAGTAATAATTTCATTCAAAAAAAATAATTAATTCCTTTTATATAATTAAAAACTTCAAGAGAATTATTTATATTATCTTATAAAACTTATGTTAAAATCTTTGAGTAAGAAAACAATTTTAAACCGTCAACTTTAACGCATTAATCTTTTATTTTGTTTTTCTGTGATAAAAATTAATCAATAACAATAAATATAAATGTAACATATTAAATTAAGTAGAAAATTTAAGTTAAGAAGAAAAAATAGTAAAGTAAAATGAAAAATTTTAAAATAGAAATAGTATGAAAGAGAAGGTTTGAAATAAATATATAAATTTTAAATTTTAAATTTTTATATTAAAATTATTTTAACATTAATCAAAATTAAGTTTCATTTATAATTTTGTTAAGAAATTAAAATTTTAATGATTATTTATTTAAATTTTATTAAAATTAAAAAGTTATCCGTTAAAGAAGTAAATGAATTAATGACAATTATTATGAAAATAAAAGAAATTTAATCTTTGTTATGTTCCTTCCCTGGGGGTGGGGCTTTGCTTAGGGGTGAGCAAAAATCGGATCAGATTGAAAAATTGATTAAATCAAGTTGGTTTGATTCAGTTTAATTATTTAATAAAATCGATTTGGTTAGATTTTAATTTTAAAAAAATTTAGTTTTTCAATTTTTAGTTCTGTTTTTTAAATAAAAACCAAATAAATGGAATAAAACTGAAATTATTAATGAATTAAACTAATTTGAATCAAATCAAATTTAAAATATATATTTAATTAAATTGAACTGAACCAAACCAAATTTTTATCAATTTAGTTTAATTTGGTTTATAGACATATAAATTTCAACTTAATTGATTCAATTAATTTGGTTTTTCAAACTTTGATTTAGTTCAATTTTAAATATATAAAATTAAATTTATTTGATATTAATAAAAAATCGAACTAAATTAATCAAACCGAGCTTGTTTAGCCATAGTTTTGCTCCCACGCTGTGCCCCTAGGCTGCATAATTCCCTTGAGAAATAAATAAAAAGTTTACTGGTTATAAATTTGTGCGTTACATTATAATAATAAATTTTATATTTTTTTATTAAATAATTATTTTTTTATAAAAATTTATTATTAAATAAAAAAATAAAAAAATAAAAATAAAATTTCAAACTTATAATTATGTACGAAAGTATTTACAAATAAATAATTATCCATTAATTCATATTTTTATGTTTATATAACACAATTTTAAGAAAATTTTTTTAAAATTTGAATAAAATAATTTTTAATAATCAATCAAATAAATAATATTAAATATTTTGTTCCAAAATTAATAAATAATTGCAAACTACATATTTGAAATAATTGTAATAAAAAATTGTTCACATATTATACTATATAATTATAGTAATAAATTTTAAATATATTTAATACTTATTTTCATAAAATAAATGATTAATTAGTTAAATGATGAACTATTATTTTGTAAAAAATTAATTATCAAATAAATACAAATAATAAAATAAAATATTTAATTTTTATAATCATGTATGAATATAGTTATAATAAAAGATTATTTATTGGTTCATACTTTTAATCTTATATGACATAATTTCATAAAAAATTCATTAAATTTGAATAAAATAATTTATGACAATCAATCAAATAAATAATATTAAGTATTTTATTATCTACAAACTATATATATGTGTGAGACAGTTGTAATAAATAATTATTTATTAATTCATATTTTTAATATTGTGTGATATAATTTTTAAATAAAATTTGTTAAACTTGAATAAAATAATTTCTACCAATTTATTACATTATAACTAGTTCTTTTATTCCTAAAATTTAAACAATTAATATAATTAATTTGCATTTTGATTTTATGTTTAAATTTTTTACTTTTTAGATTTTTCTAATTTTTTGTTTAGTAATTATTTAAAATTCTTACTTTTTATTTTTTTCTAATTTTATGTTGTGAATTTTTTTATATGATATCAACTTGCTATTTAAAATGTTTTAAGTTTTTTAATTTTATCTTCAAAATATTTTTTATATGACAAATTATTTTTTTAATTTATTATTTAATTTTTTGATATGACGATTTTATGTAATCAATTAAGATATAATATTAATTTCAATTTTAGAATTAGTTTAAGAAAATTATGTGTCATTTATCAAACAATGTGTATAATATAACCACATTCATTGTATTATGTTATAAAATAGAAAATTGCCATATTAA
The DNA here is from genome assembly GCA_949677035.1 of Omphalea diandra. Classification (NCBI taxonomy): domain Eukaryota; kingdom Viridiplantae; phylum Streptophyta; class Magnoliopsida; order Malpighiales; family Euphorbiaceae; genus Omphalea; species Omphalea diandra. The sequence continues at coordinate 21,850 of CATIWR010136828.1, read as the reverse complement.
AAAAATTAAATGGAAAATTATAAAAATAAATTGACATATAAAAAAAGACTTTCTAAATAGGGAATTAAAAAAAATCTAAATCGTAAAAATTTTAAACATAAAATTAAGATCATGTAAAAAAAACTTCAAAAAAATAAAAAAAATCTAACAAGTAAAATTTCTAAACAACATATAAACAATAAATTAGAAAAACCTAAAAAGTAAAAATGTTTTTAACAATAAACTAAAATTTAAACTAATTTCATCGATTATTCAAAATTCTTAATATATAAGAGCTAATGACAATATAATAAATTATCAGAATTACTTTAATTAATTTTAATAAAATTTATCATAAAATATGCTACATAATATTAAATATATGAATCAATAAATAATCTTTTATTATAATTATCTAACCCACACATATGTATAATTTATAATTATATATTAATCAATATATATTATTTTGTTCTAAAATATTAATATTTATTATTAATTTCAATGTCAAAATTAGTTTTAAATAATTATTTATCATTTGTCAAATAATTGTATATAATATAGTTATATGTAATTATTTTTTTATTAAGTAATAGAATTTCTCATATTGAAAATTATAAAAAAAATTTTAAAAAATTTTCATACAAAAACGACCTTATAAATAGAAAATTAAAAATATAAACAGTGAAAATTTTAAACAAAAAGTTAAGAGCACGAAAAAAATTTTGAACAAAGAATTAAAAATATAAAAGTAAAAATTTGAAACAATTTTTCAACAGAAAATTAGAAAAATTTTAAAGTAAAAATATATTTAAATAAGAAATTAAAATTTAAACTAATGTAATTGATTGTTCAAAATTCTAAGTATATAAGAGTTAACTAAAATATAATAGATTGTCTTGAATTATTTAATAATTTTTTTTAAATTAGGCCACACAAAATTGAAGGTGTAAATTAATAGGTAATTTTTTTATTATACTTATCTAACATATATATACTTTATAATTATCTATTAATTTTCTTTTTTATTATAAAATATTTAATATTATTTATTTTAGTGATTATTATGAATTATTTCATTCACATTTAATAAATTTTTTGTTGAAATTATGTCATATAAAATTAAATATATGAATTAATAAACAATCTTTTATTATAATTACCTTCACATATAATTACAAATTTAATAAATTTATTTTGTTATTTTATTTAATTTATAATATTTTTTATAAAATAATAATAAAAATATTAAATTAATTAACTAATAATTTAATAAAATAATTATAATTATTATTATAATTATCACGTGCAATACACAATTTGCTATTAGTATAACATAAAATACTGATATATGACTGAATTATGCTTAATTATTTAATAAATTATAAATAATCATTTAAAATTAACTCTAAAACTGAAGTTAATAAAATATATTAATATATGGATTGATAAATAATTTAAAAATTGGTAGATATTGATTGATCAATAAACTAAAAAAAACAAAATTGCTATAATTATTTTTACCATGAACCTTAAAAAAACAAAAAGAAACAAACAAATAAAAGTTATTAATAGAAAGATCATCATCGTCATCATCCACGTGGACCATCCCTCACACCAACTGTCCACAGGCAATCACAACCCCACCGCGCTCCTTTTCTCCCCTCTTCGGCTGCTTAAAAAAGTTTGTGTGTGTTTCATCCCCACAATTGTTTTTTTTTCAAAAGACAAAAAATACCCTCCGAATTTGACCGCCCATTGCCGATCACTGAAAAGTCGAGCAAAAAAGGAAGATGCAGTACAAGAACCTAGGTCGGTCAGGGCTGAAGGTGAGCCAGCTGTCATACGGCGCGTGGGTGAGCTTCGGCAACCAGTTGGATGTGAAAGAAGCAAAGTCCATTTTGCAGTGCTGCAGAGACCACGGTGTCAATTTCTTCGACAACGCCGAGGTATATGCTAATGGGCGTGCCGAGGAGATCATGGGCCAGGCTATCCGCGAACTCGGTTGGAGGCGCTCCGATATCGTCGTCTCCACCAAGATATTCTGGGGCGGGTCCGGTCCCAACGATAAGGGCCTGTCCAGGAAGCATATTGTTGAGGGCACGAAGGCCTCGCTTAAACGTCTCGACATGGACTATGTTGACGTCCTTTACTGCCATAGGTAGCTTCTTCATTTCTGTTTTTTTTTCAAATATTGTGGATATGATTTGATGTGATTGTTATGAGTAAATTTCTAAGGGTTAGTTGAAGAGGTGTGATTCGGATGTGTTAATTGTGTGCGGGATCTGGTACTATAGGTCGGATACAACGACGCCAATTGAAGAAACAGTGAGGGCAATGAACTATGTGATTGATAAAGGGTGGGCATTTTATTGGGGGACTAGTGAGTGGTCGGCGCAGCAGATCACTGAAGCATGGGGAATTGCTGAAAGATTGGACTTGGTGGGACCAATTGTGGAGCAGCCTGAGTATAATCTACTGTCCAGGCACAAGGTGAGGGATCTTTTTGTATATGAAACATTTGATTTTTGTTTTTTGGTTGAAAATGTCTATTGTACAGTGCAGCTCTTGCGTATCAAACATAGCATAACTCATTTATTTTAATAGCCAAACACTTTCCTCCTGGGGAGTGTTTTTAAATTCCATAAAATCACCTTAAGTAGCAAGGACTGAAGGATCAAGACATTCTTCAATAGAATTGTGTTTGAGAGATGAGAAATATGGGATGGCATTTTTCTAAAGGTGGTGCATTAGAGAACCAACGTACTTGTTTATTTCATTTGATGAAAGACATAAATCCCCATCTTTTTTGCCTTTTTAAAAGTTTTTGCTTTATGTTTTACAATGATAGATACTTTGTTGGTCTGAAATGAAGGTTCTAGTTCTTTTTATTAGTTGATGAGGGTTTCATTTCTAGTTCATTTACCTCTTTAGTCCTAAGGTTTTAAGCGGAATGATCGCATGAGAATGAAAGATAATAGGAATCATGCAGATTACTCATTTATGATACAAAGAAATAAGCAGCAAGAGCCAATCCAAAAAATAAACAGGGGAGAAATGTTTGGGTGGAAGTCGGCCCTGCAGCCATGGTTTCTTTTCCCTAGAGCATCTGAAACAGCGGTCCTGAACAGATCATGAACTTTAGGAGGTGTATATTCTTCAAAAATTTCTTCTGGTATTGGGTCTTGTAGTTGAGGGAAATGTCGATGCCCTTGGTAATAATATAAAACTATTGAAATTCTCATTGGAAGTGATTTCTTGTTAATTCATTATCTTGACCATGCTTCACTATAAGATAACATGCCCAAATGTTGGTGCTATTAATGGGCAGGTGCTGGCAGTTAATCTTTTATTTATAGATCAAAGAAGGGTTGTTGTATAATTTTTTAAATCTCTCTGTAATCTGCTCCCTCATTTGCCTCATATGTGGAACTTTTTGTTATTTGCTGCATGTTTTAATAATGAATCCTTGTAGTGGTAATAAGAAAAGTGTTGCAGTTATCATAACATGAACTTAAATTAGGTTTTTTGGGGTGTGTGTGCACGCGTGCATACAATGCAGTGGACTTGTAAATTATGTCAGTTTAGATTTGATTCATAGATTGTACGGATGCAGGTTGAGTCTGAGTATCTTCCTCTCTATACCAACTATGGCCTAGGTCTCACCACATGGAGTCCACTTGCATCTGGGGTGCTCACTGGAAAGTATAACAAGGGAGCTATACCTCCTGATAGCCGGTTCGCGTTGGAAAATTACAAAGTAAGGCTCTTTTGAATTTATGCAGTTGACTGAATTTCCAGTTATTTTAAGGCCTCTTCAACAACTTTCACTTGTTTTAACTAACATTTCTAGTTCCATTAGTAGGGGTGAGCATTCGGTCGGTTCGGTTCGGTTTTTTATCAAATTTTAATAAACCGAATCGAACCAAATTTTTTTAAAAACCGAATTAACCGAACTGATTAAACCGAAATTTATGTGTCTATAAACCAAACCGAACCGATCTTATAAAAATTCAGTTCGGTTCGGTTTGTTTCAATTAAATTACATGTATTTTAAATCTGGTTCGATTCAAATTGGTTTGATTTATTTATTACTGCGGTTAATTCGGTTTTTTATCTAAAAAACTGAACCGAAAACCAAATTTTTTCAAATTATAACCGAACAAACAGATTTTATTAAAAGATCAAACCGAACCAAACCGAATTGGTTCGGTCAATTTTTTCAGCTCGGTTCGGTTTTTGCTCACCCCTATCCATTAGTCTCATGCTGTGCTGTTCTCCTCATTTATTATCGACTTTACTTTCCACTTGTTTTTGTTAGTTTTTCCTCTGCCTTTTATTTTGGTTTGAACACAAGCTGAACTTCAAACAATGCTATATTGACCCATGTATGTATCAAAGCTAGTTGCCTTATCCAAGGCCTCTGTGCTTTTTAGATGGCAATTGTTTGTGGAATCTGATCATTTTTCCTCCTTATGATGGATTTGACTTACTGACTGCTTCAATTCTCTATGAATTGAATACCGGCAAGTTTGGTTGGATGCTGGTGTCAAAATGATACTTTTGGTTGGTGTTAAATATTTCTTTGAATTAATAACGATACTTGTATCTTGTGTCTTAGCTCTCCTTCTCAACCTCCACTATAATAATTTTTCCATGCAAACCTTATAAAATTCTGGTGTTAAGTGGAATTCAGCTATAATTGCATTTTGTTTTATCCTCTATTTTGTTTCTTTATACAACACTAAAACAATATTTTGTGCTTTACAGAATCTTGCTAGCCGGTCACTGGTTGATGATGTTCTGAAAAAGGTTAATGCACTAAAGCCAATTGCGGATGAACTGGGTGTGCCTTTATCTCAACTTGCAATTGCATGGTGTGCTGCCAATCCAAATGTTTCAGCAGTTATTACTGGTGCTACAAAGGAGTCTCAGGTTGGTTTAGAAAATATCAGATCTTTCGTTTTCATGGATACTTTTTTTGAAACCTGTACATTATTTGTATATCTATTTAATTGTTATTTGAGATTTTCTGCATGCGAGTCCATTTTATTGGAGAAGAGAACACCCATATGCGTGTAAATGGAATTTAGTCATGTTGCCTCTGCCTATAGTGGTTTTACCTTCATGTGTTGGTTGCATGTGTTGCATGCACTATATATTTTTTTGCTTGTCAGGTGCGGCCTTTACATAGTTCAATTCCATAATTTTCTTAAATATCAAAGGGAGAGCAAAGAATGTCTTATGGGGTTAGATGTATACATAGAGTTCCCTATGTTATGTACTTCAGCTATATTGGATTTGCAAATAATTAGTTAATGTTTGGAATATTCAAAAAAAAAAAAAAACTGATGCTGTATTTTTTTTAATCTAATATTTGTTATTGAAAACTAATTAGTATGGGGATATAATTACTTCTGAGTTTGAAGGTGTGACTATAAACTTATATTCACCAAATGCTTCACCAACCAAATCAAGGAATGATACAATATTTGGTATTCTGATTGATCCTGTTCCCTAGTAGGCCTATTCCTTTTTAGGAGAAATGCCTTGAATTGTTGTAGTTGCTTTATAACTTGCTGGCCTGCATGAAAACCAAAGCTTAATTCCTAATGGCAACATGCGCTTCTCTCATGGTTTTCCTTTTGCTTTTGCATGACCAACTAGGAGCACATATCTGAACAATTCTTTTCTTGAAAATTTCCCCTTAAATTTCTGAGTTTCTCAAAAAAGTTATTTTGTTAGCATGTCGTAGATGTGCTTAAGCTTGGCTGTGGTAATGGACTGTATTGTAGATGTGCTTAAGGTTAGCTGGGGTAATGAACTGTTTGGATTCACTTAGGCTATGTTTGTTGGAAAGAATGGAAGAGAGGAAGGTAGAATGACTATTTTTCTCAAGAGTTTGGTTCTTTGGAAATCGATTTTGATTCCCATAGATCTGTTTCCTTTTTTAATACTGAAGTTGATGTATAATTTTTCGTTATATACTAGAATTAAAATATATGCTATGTATGGTTAAGAACAATATTTTAAATTTTTTTATTATTCTTGTTGGGGTGGAAGGAGGAATGGGTAATTCTGCCATTTGAGGGGCAATTCCAGCACGTTTGACACAAATCTAAAGCTAGGAATGTGAATCATTTGTTCGATATCTGATTCTTATTCCAGAGTTATATTGTTATGAAACAAAATGGGCCCTGGTTGGAGAAAATGCATCTTAAATTATATGTAGTGAAAATATATTTCCTTCCTCCCTTCCTCACCTCATGCTAAATGTGGCTTTAAAGGTGATTTGTTCACGGGATGTATTTTACTTCGGCAGCTTCCCCTTCATTCATTCCTTTTCTATTTCAAGTGAGATTTCCATTTCATCTAGAAACTTGCACCCCATGTGTTGTGAGTTAAATATGTTTCTGGAAGTTCCTAATTCACGGGCATTCATGAAGAATACCTTGCACTAATCTATAGTTCTATTTGTAAAAATTGGGTATTGAATGTTGTTTCCTACTATTCAGATTGTAGAGAACATGAAAGCTGTTGACGTCATTCCCTTATTGACTCCTTCTGTGATGGAGAAGATTGAGGCTGTTGTTCAAAGCAAGCCAAAACGTCCAGATTCATATAGGTAGTCGATTCATTGGATGGATGTTATGTAGTCGATTCATTGGACGGATGTATTAGAAATTCATTATCTTGGAGCTTTGAGAATTCTGCCATTTGATTTCTGTTTTGTTTTTTAATGATTATTGGTGGATTGTTGGGATTTTCTATGGGTGATGTTCAATTTTTCACAATGCTGAATTGATGAGAATAGGTGGTCATGAATGTGGTTGGTCTATAAGAGAGCAATATTTCTCTCATATTATATCTGATTCTTTCAATTCTATCCATTGGATGGTCTGATTCTCTCCAAGTCCCAGTCTCTGCGTCCGCCTTCAGATTTTAGCGCTACCTTTATTATGAAGGCTAGCTTTCCATGTGCTCCTGTGCCTTGAGACATTGTACGGCTGAACAAAATTTCTCAGTTTTTCTTTTTAATTTTTTATCCTGCAGGAGGAAAATGAGTTGATTTTTCTTTATCTTAGTGAAATCGCAAAAATGTACCTAAGCTTCATTTTATTGATATGTTCAACTCCACTGTGACTTATATATCGTACATCGACTTTTACATGTGTTTTTGTTTTTTGTTTGAAGAAAAGATAATCCTAAAATTGTAATGTCTGTAATTTGTAATGTCATCAAATAGCGTGATATTTAATTTTATCTAATTTTGTAGTGAATAATAATTATTATATAATTTAATAATGAATTATTAATTATTACATTATAGTATAATAATAGTTTCACCATAAATATGTATCACTGTTAAACGTTTTAACTTTCACACATGTTAATACATGCAATTGGAAATAGAAGTTATTTTGCTAGAAAGTCATGTAGTTTTTTTTAAAAAAATTATTAATTAAAAACAGAGAATAATATAGAAATATAAAATTTGTATTATAAAATTTCACAAATAATATTTTATATTTAAAATTAATAGCCAACAGAAATTTTATAGATAATATTTTATACTTAAAGAAATTGACAATGGAAATTTCATATTAATATGAGATTTAAGATTAAGAAATAAAGAATTTATCAAAATAAATAAAAATATGTAAGAATAATTAAAAAAATTGATCTACCATTGATCAAGAAAGATCAATGATATAACCATTGATTATTGCTAAGCAAAGGTATTGATTATTGTAAAGACGAGACACTAAAAGATTTCTTGCAAATCAAATAAAAAAAATATATTGTAAAAATTGACATGTTTTATTTTTTAAACTATTTTTTGTCAAAATTTAATTTTTTGTCCACTAAAAAATTGACAAAATACTAGAATTCTTTCAAATTGTATCATAATTCAATACTTCGTTTTTTTTTTTAAAAAAAAAAATACATTTTTAAAAATTTTATATTTTTGCACCATTAGTTTTGAAAATCTTTTGTGAATATTACTATAATTTCAAGTTAAATATTAAAAGTACCCTTACTCATGACATCTTCCTCTCATCTCTTAAATTCAAATGAAGAAATGCATTTTTTAAAGATAATATTATTATCATTGTTATCATGTTCATTTTCATCAATATTATTCTTCTTTTTCATCAATTAAATTTTTGAAATTCTTCATTAATATTTTTTATCTTATCAAAATATTTTTAATGTTCTCATGAATAAATACAGACTTACATCAATAATACTTGTTGATTAATAGAGGTCATTTTTAAAATTAATTATTTTTTTGGTATTTATGATATTAAATAAATTATATTATTATTTTTATCGTTGACTAATGTAAAAAAGGTTAAAATTTGATGGATGGACTACTTAGCTTAATAGTGTCAAAATATAGAAGTTTTAAATATTTTTGCAAAACAATAAGGGACAAAATAATATATTATGATAAAATTTAAGAAGATTTTGTTATTTTATGTTTTGTTGACTAAAATTAAAATTTCCATGGAAGAATTATTTAATGTAACTGCATTAAAATACACAAAAAATTATAGTGTATTTTTAAAAAATAAGAAATGAAGAAATATATTATAATTAAGTTTAAAAAAATTTAATATTTTTTTTGAAAAGTGTAGGCATGTTTAACATTGCTATTGCTAATAAGAGTTTTTTGGACAAAAAAGAAGCAATTTTTTTAATAATAGATTTTAAAATTAAAAATTAATTTTAAAAAGCTAAATTTGAAATTTGTACAATCATTTATTGAATTAAGCTTAAATATGTAACTGAATTATTTTTATGAATAGTTAACAATATCTGAAAACTTGAAAATATTATGACTTTAGTAAACGATAATAACTTTTGTAATGGTAATGCAATACATGCTCTAAACATAATTAATTCATTTGTGAAAATTATCAAAATATTATCTACTTCATAATATTGGTCCAGTTCATGAATTTAATCTTCTAGTAACTGCTATTACTACTACTAATAATAAGGAGAATGTGTTCTGATGCTCAATTTATATATTAATATAATTTTTTTGGGCAATTACTTACACTTGATTAATACATGCATTCCAAAGTTATTACTTTAAATTTGTGAATCAACAATGGAAAAACAGCGATTCTTTCTTTCCAACAAATGAATTGAACTCTCAAGATTTATGAGCTAATATGACAAGAGAAAATGATACTCTTGTAATAAGGTAAATTTTGGTGAATCATTTTTTGGTAGTATTTGATGACAAAATTAGTTTACAAATAAAATTTTAATTAAACAAGGTATAATTTTGATATTAGATAGAAGCGAAGCGAGCGGCTGTAATTGTAATATTGATAGCTTAAGACTTTGATTTTTGTATAATTTAATACATAATTTTCATATTTAATTACTTTTTATCTTCTTTATGTATTTACATTTTTATTTCATATTATTTAGATATTATAATAATAATAATAATAATAATAATAATATCAAATTGTATTTTATTTTAATTTTTTGAATTTCTAATAATAATATTATTTATTTATTTTTTTATAATATTATTCATTTGTTTTATGTATTAATGTTAATAATTTTGTATACTAATATCAATATGATTAATTTTTTTATATTTAAATACATTATAGGAGCTATGTTGCATTGAAGTTTTGAAGAGGTTAATAAAGGTGAAGTAATTAAATAAAATGGAAAGTAATAAAATATTAATTATTCGTATCTTAGTTGGGAGTTTTAAAAAAATAATATGGAGTTATAAAATAATAACATTAATTTTGTTTTGGAGTTTTAAAATGTAATAGGAAAATTAAAAATATTAAATTAATAATTATATTTAAAATACAAAATATTACCACAAAGTATTTAGTTATTATCAAAATACTTTAAAGATATAAAATATTTTATTTTTAACTCTTTTTCTATTTCATTCTAAGTTTGACGATTCTTATATCTAGAGTTAAGTCTATATTGTATCATGAATTGACTTTAAAAATAATGTACGTGCATTTTAATATATATACAGTTCAATATTAATATTTATACAATAATAAATATACATACAATATTAATATTTATATAAGAATAAATATACATACATTTAAATATATATACAATTAAAGACTAATTGTATATACAATTCAATATATTATACATTAATTTGAGTATATAAAACAACATGAACACGAATCATGATATAATTTATGTAAATTAAAATTAAAGAAAAATAAATTTAAAAATTAAAAGATATAAAAAAAAAATTAACATCTATTAACTTATCCTTCCGTTAAAATCATGCTTTCAAACAATATTAATTATTTACACTTAACCCACTCTCATGCATTAGCGCTGGCAGCTATAGCTATTTGCAGTGATGACCCCATCCCATTTTTGCCCAGCGTAGAGTAGCCGCGTTATTTTAAGCGCTCTCCTCATGCAACGGCTTCTGTTTCTCTCTCTCTCTCTCTCTCTCCATCAAAACCGAAATTCAAACTTCATTTTTCTCTTTTGGCTTCTCATCTCATCCATTGAACTCCTCCACAACACCACCACCACCAATAACAATCTTCATCTCCACATTCTCATACCTCAAACCTCGAATTTCAACAAACAAGCAGGTATCCATTTCGCCAGTCCTCTCTTTCATTAACATAGTTCTTTTTTTTAATCATCTTTTTTGTTGGTTCATATATTGAAGGAGAGAATATCTTAATTTCGGATTTTTTAATGCCCTTTCTTTGTTTTTCTGCTTAATTTTATGCAACATTACTTAATTTTGTGACCGCTTTATGTAATCATCCTTATAGTGCCTAGAGCTAGACATGAATGGGCGCCCATTCTTGTTTTATGAAACTTATATACAAATATGACATCTTAAAATTTGGATCTTTTATCATGGTTCTTTGGTTATTATTTGAGTTCATTCATTGATTGAATGTGCATGAATTTTTTAACTGTTGGACCTCCTTTTTCTTCCTTTTTTTTTCCCTAAATAGACAAAAGAAAAGAAAAGTATCCATATGAGACTCTAGCCATATAACGTTTGATGGGTGATTGTGCAATAAGAATAGATCAATTTGGGATTTTGGGAAGTCATGAATTGCATCTCTGTTGTCTTATTTTGATTTTGTTTGTACTTTTCCGTATATGGTCTAGAGTTGGCTAAGAAAGGATATGTACCATCAATCATTTTTATTGGACAATGCCAATTTTGATGATTGCATTTTGTTGTGAAGATAGGAGAATTTTGTTTATTAAGCAATAACTCAATTGCATAGTATGGAACATTTTTGCGATTCTTGGTGGCAATCAATCTGGCATGATGAAAATATGCATTGGATGCTATGAAGTTGCAGATAGAAGGCTTAATTTTGGAGTTTATTTTAGTGCCCATGAACTTTGAGTATTATCTGATCTGATTTAGAAGCATTTGCATAAGTGCTGTAAGGATTTCGAAGAGCACTGAAGAAAAAAGAGTTGACAACATACTCAATGTTCATATGCCTACATACATATTAGTGAGATTTTTTTGATACAATGACAAGAGAGAATGCTGGTAATCCATGCCAGCAGTTCTGTGCAGATAACATCAAGGCTTTATCTAGTGATAGATCTGCTGAAGATAGACAAGTAAACAATTTTTGTGTACAGACAGGTGAGGAATTTTCTACTGAGTTCTTACGTGATCGTATTGCTCCAAGAAGGTTGGCGGATCGAAGCCAGCTACCACAAATGGGATCTAACTATAATCACAACAATCAGATGGTTTATGAGGATCTTTTCAGCTTTAATGGGATTTGGAGAAATAACTCGGAATGTGATGTCTTAGATTCTTTTTCCAGGAAAGGATATGCAGCTGAAGAAGAGATCAGGGCGGCTCTTCCTGACCATTTAAGCAGATGTTGGGAATATAGTCCCAATGGACAAAACCCTAGTAAATATACTGGTGAAATGAATTCTTCAACCGCTCCTCTTAAATACATGGCAGAGTCCCCTTTGTCATATCATCCTTATGGAACAGGAGTTTCAGAAAGTGTTTTCCCCAGCAAAATGAAATTTCTGTGCAGCTTTGGGGGCAGGATATTACCTAGGCCAAGTGATGGAAAGATTGGATATGTGGGTGGAGAGACACGGATTATATCCATCAAGAAAAATGCTACATGGGAAGAACTTGCAAAGAAAACTTTGGCAATTTGTAACCAACCCCACACAATCAAGTACCAGCTCCCTGGCGAGGATCTTGATGCCCTTATTTCTGTTTGTTCTGATGAAGATATACATCATATGACAGAAGAATATCAAGAGCTAGAAAGAAATGCAGGCTCAAAAAGACTGCGAATATTTCTCATTTCCTCTGTTGAACCTGATAGCCCAAAGTCATTCGAGGGAAGGACTCCACAGCATAGTGATTCTGACAACCAATATGTTTTCGCTGTTAATGGCATGGCAGATTTGAGTCCTAGAAAGAGCTCTAGTGGACAAAGTTTGGTGAGTCAACCGATGCAGTTTGGAACTACTTCAGATTATGGTACAACTTTTCATAGAGACTCTCCTTTGCCCATTTATGGATTCGATAATCAGGATAGTAGTCCAACTTCCTCCAAAGTTATGGGAACATTTCCAAATCATGCTGTTCAGTTTCTCACTACACACAAGATCACAGGCACATCTTTCAATCAATCTCCTCCTCCATCTCCAGTTACAGTTAAGCACAGAGATCATAAGAATTGTAACATGCAGTTTTATGTTGATCGATCATATCCTGAGGGTGACGAAAGTGTTAATACTTTTGCCATGGACAAAATTCCATTTGACAATGCTCATCCTCATGCCTCTACATATTATAACAAAATTTCTCAAGGGCCATCAGCATTAATGGATCGCCAGTATCTAGTAGATATTGAACAAAGTAACAAAGCATCTGATGTGCGTTTTCACAATCGTAGCCCAAGTGGAGATTTTCTGCCGTATCATCTGCATTATCGAAGTGATATAAATTCAGAGAGACCTAAGCTTAAGGACAGAGCACTTTCTGATTCACAGTTGCAGGAACATGATAAAGAATATTGCTTGCTAGAAGTTGTTAGCCCACTGTCCATATGGAACGATGGAGGGGAACAATCACCTTCTCTGGCCATGTCAAATTTCTCACAGGAACCAACAATGTGGAAAGATTATTCAATGAATGAGAAACATCAAGCTGCTAAACATGAGAAGCAGTGCAGCTTTAACACACTGGAGAAAATTGGCTTGAACCAGGAGTTATTGAAGGGGGTGGAAAAGGCAGTTGATTTCTCTGATGAAGACAGAAAACAATGTGAAGGGAACATATTGAATGATAATTTCTTGGAGTATAAGAATTTACCAAATTCCACCTTGCTACCAAGCATTCATCACCACCAACAAGATTCGCAAGAATCAGGGAGAATGTTGTGTATCACTCAAGTTAATGCATTGGGAAATTCTGTAGATGATATGAGAGAAAATCTTCAGGGTTGCCGATCAGGCACAGCTACACCTTCATCTGACTTTGTTTTCGGGAACCAAAATGTGACCAAGGATCAGCAGTATTCTACACCAGAGAGAAAAAGAGGTGAAAGAATTTCTAATGAGCTTCCTGAATATCATCACCCTCTACCTCAGAGATCAAGTGACCGAAAACTGAAAGTCCAGGGCTCTGTAAGTATAACTATCTCTGTTGGAATTTCACTGATCTGAGCTTAAACTTGTGTGAAATTGACAATCAAATAGGAATTTCAGATATTTGCTCAGAATGCTGCTTTAAGTAGATTGGTTTCTTTCTATGATGAAGACCTTGTAAATTATCCTGATCACAAGGTTGAAAACATCAGCCTCAAGGGACAATCCAATGAGGAACCAAAGATTAGAGATGCTCCATGGTCAGATGATCAATATGAGAATAAAGCGATGGAATCAGTTGTAATTGTTGAAGATGTTACTGGCACGAGACCTCCAGATATTCCCTTCACTTCAAGATTAATCCCACATGTTGAAGAAGATACCACTGATGACTTTTCTTCTCATAGAGATACTGAGGTAGAAAGCACAGCTCAAGGATCCGAATCGGAGGTAGCAATTTCTCTTTGGGTTTGGATAAGTTAAATGTATCATAACATGTTTGGTGGTAGATTAACCTTTTGCTTTATATTTTCCTAGGATTCGAAGGTTGATGACAGAGATACCGATGAGTCTATTAGTGATGCTGCAATGGCTGAAATAGAAGCAGGCATCTACGGGTTGCAGGTTCAAAACTATCTTCTCAATAAACTATTATTTACTATTAGCTTCCCGTTAACAGTATCTTTGTGCTTGACTACAAGGTAAATATGTACAAATCCAGTTGCTTTTTGCATAAAATGTGATTCCCACTTCAACTCCCCAATGTCATGTGGATGGTTAGTGCTTATGCCTGTGAAATGTTCTAACTTTTTTTATGATAATTTTGTAGTTGATTTTCAGTGCATATGTTTGAAGCATGACTTGGTATTGTCAGCATCATGATTTTGAAAGTTCCTCCTAATTGGAACAACCTTTAAAATGTAAAAACATCAGAATTTTCGTCAGTGTTAGATTACGGTGCATGTAAGGGCAAGTCTGGTGAATGCCTTCACTTTCTTAATGTCTGAACATAGGATGCTAACTTCTATAAGAAAATTGAAACTCTGGTAATATATGAACCTTTCAGTTTCTTTAGGAAATTAAATTTCCTGGGTTGAATAAACATACTGTTCTAAACCGTTACAGGGATCAATGCAGCAGGCTTTGTATAACTAGGGTTACACCGTTACCTGGAATATTAGCATCATCAGCTGCTTGTTGAAGGGAGACATTGCACTATTTAAATAGACTATCAGTCTTTATACTTCTACATATTTCAGATATTCTTAACCTTCAAATTTCAGAATTTAATTTGCCATAATTTCAGATATTCTTATACCTTCCAATTTATTCAAACTTATATTTTTCTTTTGTATTCTTCATTAACCTATCTCTTTGTCTCTGTCTCTCTTTCTGAAAGAGAAATTGAAAGTATATTCTGTTACTAAATGCTTTAGGTGCTAAACTTGCAGATTATAAAGAATGCTGATATTGAAGAATTGCAAGAATTAGGATCTGGCACATTTGGAACTGTATACTATGGGAAGTGGAGGGGTACTGATGTTGCTATTAAGCGGATCAAAAAGAGTTGTTTCTCAGGCAGATCGTCAGAGCAAGAGCGGCTGGTATGTCTTGAAATTTCCTTATCACTGTTGGAGCTATATATATATATATATATATACTCTATTTCATTTTAGTGATGACAATACATCTTAAGAATTCACAATTAAATTGTATATGGGACTTTAAAATTTAGAGAAAAAAAATAATGATAAAAAAAAATTTACTCCAAATGAGAGAATTTAACTTTTGAATGACCTAAAGCATAGTCATACTGGTAATTGGTATACTTCTGAGCCCTACTTTTCAAGGTAGGATTTTACAATCTGGCTTGATTGAAAATCAAAACCCTGCCATCTTATACAGACTAAAGATTTCTGGAGAGAAGCGCAGATTCTATCAAATCTTCACCATCCAAATGTGGTAGCATTTTATGGTGTAGTACCAGATGGGCCTGAGGGAACAATGGCAACTGTAACTGAATATATGGTTAATGGTTCATTGAGGCATGCCTTGCAAAAGAAGGAAAAGTAAGCTGGTCCATATATATCTTGTTTCCTTATATACCTTCTTGTGATGTAGACTTATGGAGTCTTCATCCTGCAGAGCACTTGATCTTCGTAAGAAGCTTATAATTGCATTGGATGCAGCATTTGGCATGGAATATCTACATTTGAAAGATATCGTTCATTTTGATTTGAAGTGTGAGAATTTGCTTGTGAATTTGAAGGATTCACAACGACCCATATGTAAGGTAAATGATTATATATATTTTTTTTTTGCCTCCTATTTTTTTTTTCTCCTATATTTGGGAACGTAGTCTCCTTTCCTATAAATTAGTTGCCTTTTTTCTTCTTAGTGGTAAGTTGTGTTCGGTTTTAAATTTTCTACACCAATCAGTGAAATATAATACATGACCTTGTTTACCTAGGGACTTTATCTACTTTTCAGGTTGGAGATTTTGGATTGTCAAGAATTAAACGTAATACACTCGTATCTGGTGGGGTGCGTGGAACCCTCCCATGGATGGCACCAGAGTTACTTGATGGCAGCAGCAACCGGGTCTCTGAGAAGGTTAGCACCCACCATAGGAAAATACCAACAAGTTTCTATCATGAAGTTCGAGGACATAAAAAAATGAACCAAACCTTCTGTAAAAAATTGCGAAAACAGCATTTTGATATTCTTTTTTCTTTGACAGGTTGATGTCTACTCATTTGGTATTGCAATGTGGGAGATCTTGACAGGTGAGGAGCCATATGCCAACATGCATTGTGGTGCTATCATAGGTAAGCTTTTAGTTCATTGTTGACACTGAGTTTACCTTCTTCTTATCTAAAATTTGTATCTAAATACATTCTCATGAATTTTAAACAACATCAGCACGGGAAAGTAATCTGCTATTTAAATTACATTTGCATGTACTCTCTTTATCTCCTTTATACATTCTCTGAAATTGTGTGGAAGTTTCTTTAAGGGTTATGATGATTTCTAATAGCCCGCGTGTAAAGTATGTAGAGGAAATTCAATCAGAAGACATTTTTTGGACATATAATCGGACTTTCTGTTCAGGAATTGTCATCTCAACCGTTTTTTTTCAATAATTTGCACTAGCTAACTTACGAAATTTATTTAACATCATTCTCCAATTAGAAACACTGATATTTTCTGAGCATTTATTAATTTTTTAATCCACTCCTATCTGCATCCCTTGGCTGTTTTTGAAGCATTTCCCTTTCAGAAAATTTTATTTTGATCCAATTGTGAGTGGTACTTTTTTCACATAGACAAGGAAAAGAACATTAGGGAAATTCGTAGTACGTAAAATATTTCACAGTGAAAGAGGCAACCCTTCCGATTTTGAAACATGAAATTAACCTTTTGTACAGACAAAAAAAAAAAAAAAAAAAAGGAAAGAAAGAAAAATGGAATAGGATAACCTTTACATGATAATATGCATCAAGACTTATTTATGAACCCTATATCTGCATATGTATAACATGGACACGGCTCTCTCTCTGTAATCTAATTTTGCTCAAAGTTAATTATCTTTTATCTGTCATATTCTTGCAGCTATTTCTCGTCACTGATATGATTTTTGTTAACTTTGACCGAAGCAATAATTATACTATTCTGAACTTTGCATGAAGGTGGAATTGTAAGTAACAGGCTTAGGCCTCCCATACCAGAACACTGTGATTCTGAGTGGAGAAAGTTGATGGAAGAATGCTGGTCTTTTAACCCAGCAGCCAGGCCATCTTTTACAGAGATAACAAACAGGCTGCGTCTTATGTCAATGTCACTCCAACCAAAGAGACGTAATCTTGCAAATAGATGAAACCTTACATTTCCCATGTAGGTCCAAAAAAAATACACTATGCATGTAAAGGTTAAATAGGAAAATGTTTGTAAAGTTATAGCTTACTATCTTAAGTAGTTTCTATTCAATCCTTGGCCATGGAGTGAAAACCTTGTAGACGACAAATATAAATATAATCATTAATTTTTTTTCCAGCTTTTAGTACCAGATTCAAATTGTTTATGTTATCTTTGAAAAAATATGTGATATTGAGAATATTATTCAAATCCCTCTTGTGAATTCCTTTAATTTCCCAAAGAAGAGCATGAGTAGTTTGCATAACTTGTTAGTTGGTTCTGCATGGCCTTACAATGCATTAATTTTAGGGCCAGTCTCTAAAATTACCTACAGTCCAAACCTTTGCGAAACCTGTAGTAGTCCTTATTCTCTGATAAAGATTGGTCCAGACCTCACTTGTTCTGTTGCATTTGCATTTTGTATCAAACAAAATCAAATTGCAATCTTTAACTTTTGGACTCCCACAATAAATCACAAACTCCCCAGACCATTTATTGTGGTTCTAGATTCTTAAATCTCTTTCTTTTTTGCAAGGATGAAATCTAGTCAATTTTCCTTATTGCTTAATGCTACAGTTTACAAAAGCAATTGATTCCGTATATAATAACAAGCTACAGACTATACAAAGACATGATGATACAGTAACAAGATCTTTCCTGCAATTTATATAGCATTTATTATTGGTAACATCCATTTCATGTTGCTCAAAGTTCAGTTTGTTCTATAACTCAAAACGAACAACCCACTGGTATCATGAAGCCAAGCTGTCATCTGCAAATGTCCTGTTGTCTTATTAGTGCTTGCACTATGTTGTATGAGAAATTGCAATTTTGGGGGCAATATTTTGCTATAAATTGTTGGTACAGGAATATGAAATACTTTCATGCAGTATATAATTCTCTGAAGAATATATTTTACAGCAGACAACAACTTTGATGCTTCTTGGCTAACTGGAAAGCATTTTCTCCTCCTTATGCATATATGAAGAAATTACAGAATAATTACTTGATGATGGGCTCGCTACTGTGTCGACCCTCATTATCGTTTGATCACACAAGCACAAAACATCATGATCAGATGGATCTCATGTAAAGCGCATTATTTTTATGTGCACTGAACACACCAAATAATTCCTTGATAACATGGTAACCATCTTCCAAGGAAGAAAAATCCATGCCTTTGAATCTTACATTACGTAGGGATATGAGGCCAAAAGAATGGTTATGATATCCCTTCAATTTTCATTAATCCTTTTTGTTCCTTTTGATATTACCATATCATATGAGTTTTAATATTTTGCCCCTCAGTTTTCAAAGAATATATATAATTTTCCATATTTAAGCATCAGCACAAATGACTATAGATGATTAATATGCCCATCATATAGTTTGAAGATTAACATTTTGACTTTAGTGATTAAAATTGGGACATTGCTTGAGTTTCTAGATCTGAGCATGATGACAAATTTATAACCATACATTTATACAATTTCCAATCTGGTAAATTCCTACCACCCTCATATTCAAGCAATTGTATTGTATCTCTACCACTTTTGACTCTTAATTGTCAGGTGTCCCCAGAAAAATTGTTAATGGGTACTAATTGAATACTTATAAAGAATTGCTAAATTCATCTTCATATATTTTAAGATGGGTTGTTCTATTACTAATGAGGCAATCTAGGATGCTAAAAATGTGCAGATGTAGATGAGAATGAGGGGTTTATCATCTTATCCTCAGTGTTCCAGTTAACAAATTGTCTTTCCACTATAGGGCATAAAAGCCTAATATATAATTAATTGATGATTATGGTCAACCTGATAATGACATACACAACCAATAATACATTATGTAACTAGTAAGTCAAATTAATTAAGAAGAAAAGTATGCCATCAGCGCCAATAACAGTGGAAATGCTTAGTAGGAAATGAAATTTTTGTTTTTTGACTTTGCAAGTTTCAAGCTTTTGCTGGCTTTGTAATTGAATGCGACACTAGATGCCCATCCACTTTTGTCTCCCATTTTTCTGTTCTATCATTTTGTCTACCCATTATAGACTATCACAAATAATTTCAGAAGTACCAAGACAATTGTAGAATTTCACAATACTTTTGCCTTACTCTTTTGCCCTCATAATTTGATTACAGTATATGAAATTACTAAATTTGCAAACTTAGCCTAATGATAAGAGTATTTCGTAATTTAAATGAATATGAATTACATAAACGCAACATAATCGCAAATTTACACATTGCACAGATTATAATTAATGTTATATATTTTATGAATCATAAAATAATAAATAAAAATTTTGTAATTGCAAGCAACTTTAGGGAAAGTAAACATTGCCGTCCATTTGGTGGGAACCTTGAAGGCTTTTTGGGTTTATCTTTTGCTACATTTCTTTGGTGGTATCATTGCCATAGGCTGCGTGGTAAGTCAAAGGAAATAATACAATTAGGCTTTCGTTTTGGTTTGGCCGCCTCGTCAAAAATCCAAGAAACAAACGCCTTCATATATATATATATTCCTCAACGTATTGGATTGGACAAAAGAAAAGGAAACTGTAATTGCACTACTTAATTGTCTCTCCTTTCATTATTATTCAAAAACATGTCTTTAATCAACACAAGTTCAAGGTAATTTAGAGGAACCACGTGTGATTCTATGTATCTTTGTCCTCGTATGAATAGTTTAAATCAAACTAATTTATTTTGTCTTTTAATATTAAACAAGAGACGATCATGAGATTCCAACTTAATCAACAGGTGTCCAAAATCATAATTGCAAGACTAAAGATAATATTTTTTTTATTTAATTTGAAAATTCAATTTGAATTTAATTAAAAAATAACTCTAATATGAAAAAAAAAAATTCTTATGATTAAAAGTTTCAAATAATTTAAAAAATTTTTAGGTGAAACTCTATTATAGTTGATTCATCTTATACGATTTAAAAATTAAAATGATAATATGAACAAATTGAAATTATAATTAATCTAGTTTCATTTGAAACTCGAAAACGTTGCATATATTGTGAGCTGATAATATAATTTAATTCACATAATTCAAAATAACTCAAATTTTGAACCAAAAAAAAAACAAAAAGAGATTCAAAATCATATAATAAACCTAAGTCCCAACACATTCGTAACTCCATTGGCTGCTTTAATAAACAAAAAATGAAGAGGTTAGAGCATTTTCAATAAATTTTTTATTTGAATAAAATTTTTTATTTTAAAGAGTTAATAAAAAAAAAAATCTCTAATATACTCTCTATTTTTTTGTTTTAGAATAAAAAGTTGGTTTGACTCTATATGTAGGGAGTCAAATTTCACTCTTTATTCTAACTGTTATTAAAATATTTCAATTTTTTTATGCAAGATGCTAATTGATTTTTCTCTATTTTTACTTTATTTATTGAAAAAATTTTTCTTTTCTATTCAAAACAACCATTTGATTTTATTGAAAAACTTTAAGCATTAATATTTATTAAATAAAAAAATTAATATTTGTTGAATAAAGTAAAATAAAGATTAAAATATTAATAATCTATTAGAGTTGTATAAATTTTTTATTTTTTATGTTTAAAGATTTTTAATATATTTTTTATTATGTAAAAGATGCTTATTAACAATGATGCTTTTGATATTAAAATTAGCTTAGCTGACGATGAGGTGACGCAAGAGTTGTGTACTAGTGACGTAACAAACTGACGTGTGTCAGAATGAATTAATTAAATTGTGGAATTTGAAGTACTACCTGACTCAGACCACCATTAACAAATTAATTCGTGGATTCATGGACCAAATGGCCCAATAATCTTAGACATAATGACAATAATTATGGACGCCACAACTTTGTTGCTGTCTGCACTTTTTAGGCCCAATTACGTTACAACAATTCACATATCACAATGGTCCCAAATCATAATTTTCTTTTTCATTTCCTTTTCTTTTTTTTTTTTTTTAATTCTTTTGATAAAAGACAATTATTGTCATTCATATGAATTTAATACAAGATTTTTACTCATAAAAGTTTAATCAAACTATAGCTATTAAAGCATATATGGGCCATTTAGATTAAAGTGTCTCATTTTGGTTGTATTTGCCGATCATAAAAACTGCCAAACGCCCACGTACTAAACCGTGAAGAAATAAATGTTTCTTGTTAAGATGTTATCTCTAAATTTCTAATATTAATATAACTAGTCGCTAATGCGTACATTTGTGAATTATAATGTAAATAATTAATTGCAAATCTATGCATTACACAGTATAATTATAAAAATTTAAATAAAATTGATATTT
>CATIWR010136824.1:0-13779 GCA_949677035.1 Omphalea diandra | reverse complement strand
AAAGCAACATCAAGCCTCCCACAAAGCCAAAAATGTTGTAAGTACATCTAGACCACTTTAACTTATTCACATGGACTTAATAGGACCTACTAGGAGTGCTAGCTTAGGTGGAAAGCATTATGCACTAGTCCTTGTAGATGACTACTCTAGGTTTACTTGGGTATCTTTTCTAGCTCATAAGAATGATTCTTTTGATGCTTTTAAAAGCTTTGCAAAACGAGTCTCAAATGAAAAAGGATACTTCATAACTTCTATTAGAAGTGACCATGGAAAGAATTTCAATATGAATCATTTGAAAATTATTGTTTGGAGAATAGAATTTTTCATAATTTCTCAACTCCTAGAACACCACAACAAAATGATGTTGTAGAGATGGCTAGGACAATGCTCAATGAGTATTCCTTACCAAATTACTTTTGGGCCGAAGCCATCAATACCTCATGTTATATTACAAATAGAGTTTTTAAAAGACCCATTCTCAATAAAACCTCTTATGAGTTATGGAATGGTCAAGATCTCATATTTAAGAGTATTTGGATGTAAGTGCTATATTTTGAATACCAAGGATAACCTTGAGAAATTTGATTCCAAGACTAAGGAAGGAATCTTTCTAGGCTATTCCACCTCAAGTAAGGCATATAGAGTCTTCAATAAAAGCTTTATGATAGTTGAAAAGTCTATCAATGTTGTCTTTAATGAATCTAGCAAACTTGATCTTAGGAAAGGTACTTTTTGTTGATGATCTTGTAAGTGATCTTAAAAAGCTAAAATTAGAAGAAGCTACAAGAAAAGACGATAAAGACATAAAGAAAAGTGAATCATCAAGGATGAATGAGGAACCACAACATCAACAAGAAGATGAACCAAGATAAGAGCTACCCAAAGATTGGAGATTCTCCAAGTATCACCCCAAGGACTTAGTTATTGGTGATACCTGTAAGGGTGTAAGTACTAGATCTCAACTCTTAGATACTAATCTTACATTTGTTTCTCAATTAGAGCCAAAGTCAATTGATGAGGCTGTTTATGATGAAAGTTGGGTACTTGCTATGCAAGAAGAACTCAACCAATTTGAGAGAAACAAAGTATGGGAACTTGTCCCTACGCGTAAAAATCACCCAATTATAGGTAGTAAGTGGATGTGTAGGACCAAGTTAGATGAGCAAGGTGTCATCACTAGAAACAAGGCAAGATTGGTTGCTAAGGGATATAGCTAAGAGGAAGGCATAGACTATAACGAAACCTTTGCCCCCATAGCAAGATTAGAGGCTATTAGGATTCTCTTAGCATTTGCATGTCATATGAATTTTAGATGTTTTCAAATGGATGTTAGGAGTGCATTTTTAAATGGCATTATTGAGGAGGAAGTTTATGTTGAACAACCTCCCGATTTTGGATCACATTGCTTTCCAAACCATGTTTTCAAATTAAACAAAACCTTGTATGGATTGAAACAAGCTCCAAGAGCTTGGTATGAAAGGCTTAGTTTGTTTCTTTTACAAAATGATTTTGAGAAATGAAAGGTTGATACTACATTATTTGTTAAAAAGCATAAGCATGACACTTTAATTGTCCAAATCTATGTTGATGATATTATCTTTAGCGCTACTAATGAATCTCTTTGTAAGGAGTTTACTAAGTGTATGACTAGGGAATTTGAAATGAGCATGATGGGAGAGCTTAAATTCTTTCTTGGTCTATAAATCAAGCAACTCAAAGAAGGGATCTTCATCAACCAAGCCAAATACACAAAGGAAATTCTAAAGAAATTTGGCATGGAAGGATGCAAAGTACAAAAACTCCAATGAGTAGTACCATCAAGCTAAACAATGATGTATCGGGTACGGTGGTAGATGAAAAGAGATATCGAGGTATGATTATATCTCTGCTCTGTCTTACTGCTTCTAGGCCAGTATAATGTTTAGTGTTTACATGTGTGCTAGGTTTCAATCCTTTGCTAGAGAGTCTTATTTGAATGCTGTGAAGAGAATTTTCAAATATTTGCATGGCACTATTCACTTAGGACTATGGTATCCTAGGAACACATCTTTTAGCCTAGTTGGGTATTCGAATGCATATTACGCAGAAAGTCTCTTAGATAGAAAAAGCACTTCCAGGACTTGCCAATTTATAGGAGATTGTTTAGTCTCTTGGTTTAGTAAGAAATAATTGTTGGTTGCCTTGTCCACCGCGGAAGCCAAGTATATGGCTACTTGTTGTTATTGTACCCAAGTTCTTTGTATGAAATAATAATTGAAGGACTTTGGTAAAGCTATTGATCTCATTCCTATCAAATGTGACAATCCCAGTGCTATTAATCTTTTAAAGAATCTCATCCAACACTCTATAAGTAAGCATATAGATATTAGGCATCATTTTCTTAGAGATCATGTGCAAATAGGTAATATTGTATTAGAATTCATTGACACTAATCACCAACTTGTAGATATTTTCACTAAACCTCTAAATGAAGAAAGGATGAACTTCATTAAGAGAGAATTAGGAATGCTTGATGGAAGCTCCGTCTAGTGAAATTTTTTTGTTTGATCTTATGTTTAATTGTGATGTGTGTGATATGTTTGATTGATGATGGTTTTATTATTAATTTCTAGTGGATCACAAGTTTTTTAAAATCTTTCATTCTTATCCTTGATGACTTACAATTCGCAGTCGCTATTCTTTCTTCATGGTCACGAATTACAAGTCAACTTCTACCGACTATCAAATGTCAATTCGCAGTCGCGAAATCTTTTTCCACAGCAAATTTTGATCATGAATTTCAAAATTCTGACCATTACAATGCATATTCCTGAGGAAATTTTGTCCGTAACTCACATTTTCTGGAATTCGCAGTCGCGACTAGCAAATTCGCGAATGCGAATTAGAGTAACCGCCTCACATTTATGTGATTTAATGGCCAACCATTTTCAACCTTTCATAATTCTTTTTCTGACCATTTTTAGCTGTTGATACACGTCTTCAAAGGCTATATATACCCCCTTCAATAGTGTTTTTCTCACAACACTCAACCATTCTCATTCTCTCTAAAAAAATTCTCTCAATTCCTTCCAAACAATCCTCATTTTCTCCTATAGCCCTCAAAAGGATCTCCAAAGCCGACAAGGGCAAGGCAGTGGCTCAACCATCTGCCTCCCCTGCCATTCATCTCATGAAGGGAATCACCAAAGAAGAAAAGGAGAGATACAAAGCAAACCCTTCAAAGGTGATTCTCCCTAACAAAATTCCTTTAATCTTCATGCTCGAAACCTTAGGGATCAATAACGAGATTCTTGCGTTCCTCTCCAATCTAGGGTTGTGATGAACCCAACTATGAGGAGATTGTGTAAGAGTTCATGTGTACTGTGCAATTAAGCCGCAAAGCCAACTCAAGGGCAGGATAGTACGGGTTAGTATTTTGAAGCTTTGACAACCTTTATTTTATTACCTTCGATCAATTTTCTTCTCTTTTCAATTTACAAGTCGGAGAACACATACCCTTCATCATCTCTACACTTGATGTAATCTACTCCAAATTTTGGTCAGAGATTTCTATTGAAACCAGACATGACCCCCATTCTTCTCTCTCCAAACACATCAAATCCTTGCCATTGTGGATCTTTCATCACATCATCACTTTTTTAATAAATGTAAGGGGTGATGGAAATGAAAAGGTCTCACAAAAGGACTTGGCATTTTTGTTATGCTTCATAAAAAAATAAGCCCATTTAAACTGGTAGATACCTTGTGGATCAATTGATTCACATGAGTACAAAACCAAAGAGCCAGTTTTTACTCCCTTCTCATGTCACAACCATCTACCGTTTTGTTGGAGCCCTTAATGAGGAAAATGAGCAATTCCTCACTAAGAAATTTTTACCCTTCCAAAACTTCCTTGATCTCACAGATTTGATCAATTCCAAGGCCATACATCCGGACACCTATGTGTACACTTTAGGTGCAGAAGGAGCGAAGAAAATGGATATTCGCAAGTATAAAAAAGGAAGAGATTGGCAATTAACGAAGCTGCTCCATCCATTCCTCCTATACCTAAGTCTAAAAGTAAACTCTCTTTCTCCACCATCAATAACAAGTTAGATAAACTCGTGAAGATGATGAAAAGAAGGCTCATCTTCCTTTCACATCTTCATAGTGACATGGTGGACCTTCAAGAGAAATTAGGAGTCCCCCCATGCCATCTTCTGGATTTCACAGAATTCAAGGACACTCGTGAAGAAGAAGGCAATGATGATGTAGAGGATGGAGAAGAGGCTCAAGGTGAAGAAGATGACGAAGATCTTTCTGGCGATGATTCTCCAACTTTTTAGATTAGGGATACTTTGTACTTTTCTATTTTCTATTTATGTTTAAAAAGTTTGTGATCCCTAGTTATAAATAAATAAAAGTTATTTCTTTGCTATATTGTGATGTTATGTGATTATTATTGAATGCTTTCTAATATTTACTTTTGCTCCTTATCAATACTTATGCATGAATTTACTTTTTCCTTCTTTATGCACCCTTTTTTTGATCTTGCTAAAGGGGGAGAGATTGTATGAATCTAAGCTTAAGGGGGAGAATATAAAAAATTATAACATAAGTTAAAGGGGAGCATCGTACTTATTGTTTTTAAATTCACTTTGTTTGAATGAATGATATACTTGGCAATTTTTGTCCTAAGTATTCATTGAATCATATTACACTCCAACTTCATTTTTTCTGCATTATTATTACTTATGATCAATCTAAGTTGTCAAAATCAAAAAGGGGGAGATTATTGGACTAGGGTAGTTAACCCTAAGTCTTGAACATCTTTTAATCTTGACAAAGGAGATTGATCATGACTAATGTTTCAAATAAGTATTATTTTATAGCCTTTAGCTTTTATCTAAATTGGAAGTTAGATGTAGCTCAAAAATCTTCAAGTATGAAAAGTAACTTCTAAATCGTGACCGCCACTTTGTATTCACGACTGCGATCTGTGAAGAAGCTTACTAGAAAGTAGACAGGCAAAATCGCAAAGCTATTCTCGGTCGTGATTCATCCAAATGAAGGAGTCCAAAATTGGCAGACGATTTTGCGGTGTGTGTCACGCCCTAATCATGACCGCAAATTTCAAAGTGACTCAAGAAGGAAGCAAGTCCACAATTACATCATGACAAGTGTCCCAGCTATCCGTTGGAAGTCAATTTTAGAGGAGACATCTTGTTGGTAGTGATCGCGAATCATGAGGAAGAAGATGACCATCTTCGGCAGACGAATTTACGTCCTTCTGTCGTGGCCTGTATAAGAATGATCGCGACCGTGACTTATGAAAGCAGACAAAAGGCAACGACTATATTTTCCTAGTGAACTAATTAAAAGCTGCCATGTGGACTAGCCGTTAGATATAAACCGAATTTTCCTTCAGAAATTTGGATTTTGCAACTGCTAATGAGTAGTAGCGATCGCAAATTGAGACTATCAGGTATTTAATGTAGAATCTGTCAAGCATGTCTCAAAGATTTGATGAGCTATAATCTGCAACATCTCTTTGGTGAAGTTTGGGTATAAATACTCCACCAAACAGCCATGAATAAGGTTGCTAAGAAATTTATTACAAGTAATAAAAGTTCTCAATCTTTGCTACTCATTTTCTTCAATTTTCTTTTTGAAATTGTAAGAGTTAGGTATGATAATTAAACACCAAGTTGTAAGGTTATAGTGTGAGCTTGCAAAAACACTTCAAGATAGGTTTAAGTGTGAGCCTAGTGAAACACTTGAGTGAGGTTGTGTGTTAGCCTAAAAACACATTGTTGTAAGGTTATGTGTTAGCCTAAAAACACATTATTGTAAGGTTGTGTGTGAGCTGTCAAGACACAAGTTCTACAAGTTGGGTGTGAGCTTGAAAACACCTTGATATAGTGAAATACCCAATTGATAAATTAGGGAGTAGACGTAGGGTCAATTATACCCGAACCACTAAAAATCTTTGTCTCTATTCTACTCATTCTTCTTCTCCTTTTCTTTGTTTTTGAAATTTTTATACACCAATTCAACCCCTCTTCTTGGTGCCAAGGGACAACAAGTAGAGTAGACATGTATATGATGAAATGAGAGCTATTCATGATGAAAGACAATAAAAACATTATTGTTATGATGAATAGAATCCTATCTAGTGTCATAAATAGGAAGAAATTTAAACGAGTACTCACCAATCATGATGTAAACACCATACTACTCAAATCTTTACCTCTTAGAAAGTTCAGTGTAAAGGTGTGTAGTATTTAAGAGTCATATCTAGAAATTGGAAAGGTGCCAATAGATGTCCTCATTGGAAAACTTCTTTCTCATGAGTTGGCCTTGAAAAAAGATTGGAAATGAAGAAGATGAAAGGGCAAGATGACAAGAATGGGAAAATAGAAAAGAAGACCTTGGCCCTTTAATCCTCAACCAAAGACAAAGGGGTAGAAGTTGTCTCAAGTGATGAAGATGATAGTGAAAAGGAAGAGGAGAAGTTGGCCATGCTTTTTAGAAGAACCAAAGAGCTAATAAGAAGAAGAAAGGATAGAAGGAACTTCAAAAAGGCATCTCCTAACCTCAAGGAAAAGAAGAATGAGGTGACCTGCTATGAGTGTGGCAAGCAATGTCATATATTAAATATGATTGCCCTAAACTGAAAAAGAAGAATAAAGGGGACAAGAAAAAGAAGAAAAGCTTCAAAACCAATTAGGATGACAGCTTGAGTGAGAGGATGAAGATAAGGAAGTGACAAATCTCTGTTTCATGGCACAAGAGGACTCTTCTAATGAGGTAAGTTGTTCATCCACTCTAGTGATAATTATGATGCATATGATGATGTAGACGATGAGCTCCTAAAAGCTTTTACTTTGAGATGTGACAAGTACAAGTCATAAATGAAAACTTATAAAAAGAAATGCTTAAAATTGGAAAATATGTTTAACTCATTAAATAAGCTTTTAAGTGAGTTGAGTATTTCAAATGAAGAACTCAAAAAGTCTATTAAGAGTCTTACTAAATCTTCTTCTTCTATAAATTCCTTAAGAAATGAAAATGATTCTTTAAAAGAAAAGTTAATTGAGCTTATAAATTTTATTTCTAAGTTTCACAAAAGAAATTAAGCTTTAGATACACTAATTGTATCTTAAATATCTCCCTTAGTAAGACATGGTCTAGGCTTCAATAGAGCCTCTTCATCTACACCCCTTCTCATGACATTTATTAGAGCTTCATCACTTCAAACATCTAGTATTGAGAAAATTGGAAGGAAGAGTGATTCTAACACTAAGTAACCTAAGCCCAAGGGCAAAAGGAAGGCACCTCAAGGCTCAAAGCCTAAGCCTAAAAATGCTAATCATGCATTCTTCTACACTAAGAAGCATGCTCACCCTAACACAAAAAATTCTCTTTTACTCCTAATCATTCTTGCACATGTTCACACTCTCACCACCATGGTATAAGTAATCCCCCAACTCATACTAAAATTATGCATACGACAAAGACTTATAAGTCTAAGCTCTAATGTCACTATTGTATGAAGTTTAGTCACATAAACATTTTTTGTTATATTAGGAAGGCTCACCTCATATTAAAGACCTTCAAGACCTAACCCCCAGGACCAATTATGTTTGGGTACTTAAACAAAAGTGATTTATTTTTGTTATGTAGGAATGTATGGCAGTCGCCACTGAAGACGATGATTAGCATGTGGATAGTGGGTGCTCAAAGCATATGACAAGTAATAAAAAGCTATTCATAGCCATAAAAGAGAAGAAAGGTGGCAATGTCACTTTAGGAACAATTCCAAGGGTAAGATAATTGGCATTGGAACAATTGGTAAGAATGGTTGTTCACTTGTTGACAATGTTCTTTTAGTTGATGGTTTACAACATAATCTGTTAAGTGTAAGTCAATTATGTGATAAAGGTAATAAAGTCACCTTTGACCCTAGAGAATGTTGGGTTACCACTTTGGTGGATAAAAAGGTAATTTTTAAGGGTGAAAGGAGGGACAATACCTACTTAATTAACTTAAACAATTTAGCTAACCAATCCTTCAAGTGTTTTGTGTCTCTTAGCAATGAAGCTTGGCTATGGCATAGAAGACTTAGTTATGCTAGCATGGAGCTTCGACAAAACCTATCTAAAGGAGAGCTAATGGAAGGTATTCTTAAGCTAAAATTCTCTAAGGATAAGACTTATGGACCTTGCCAAATGGAGAAGTAACATCAAACTTCCTTTAAAGCAAAGAATGTTGTAAGTACCTCTAGACCTCTTCAACTTGTCCATATGGACTTAATTGGACCTACTAGGAATGCTAGTCTAGGTAGGAAGTATTATGCATTTGTCCTAGTTGATGATTACTCTAGTTTTACTTAGGTATCCTTTTTAGCTCATAAGAATGACACTTTTGATGTTTTAAAAAGTTTTGCAAAAAAAGTTCAAAATGAAAAAGGTTTATATCTTCTATAAGGAGTGACCATGGAAAAGAATTTCAAAATGAATCTTTTAAAACCTGTTGCTTAGATAATGAGATTTCTTATAATTTTTCTACTTTTAGAATACCACAACAAAATGGTGTTATAGAGAGGAAAAATAAAACATTAGTAGAGATGGCTAGAACAATACTCAATGAGTATTCTTTGCTTAATTACTTTTAGGTCGAAACCATTAATACTTCTTGTTATATTGCTAATCATGTTTTCAAAAGACCCATACTCAATAAAACTTCTTATAAGCTTTGAAATGGTAGAAAACCTAAGATTTCATACCTTGGAGTTTTTTAGTGTAAATGCTACATTGTAAATACCAAGGACAACCTTGGAAAATTTGCTTCTAAAATAAATAAAGGCATTTTTCTAGGTCACTCCATCTTTAGTAAAGCCTATAGGGTTTTCATCAAAAGTACTATGGTTGTTGAAGAGTCAATGAACATTATGTTTGATGAATCTTATAAACTTGATCTTAAGAAAGGTTCTCTTATTGATAATCTTGCAAGTGACTTTGAGAGATTATAGCTAGATTTAACTCTAAAAGAAATAGTGATTAATCTTGAAGATAACAAGTCATCATAAGAAGTTGAGGAATCTCAACCACAACAGGTAGAAGTTCCAGGTCAAGATCTTTTCAAGGATTGGAGATTCTCCAACCCAAAGAATCTAATCATTTGTGAGACATCCAAGGGAGCAAGTACTAGATATTAACTTCATCAATTAGATAATAATCTTGCATTTTTTTCTTAATTTAAGCCAAAATTGATTGATGAGGCTCTTGATGATGAGAGTTAGATGATTGTTATGCAATAGAAACTCAACCAATTTAAGAGAAATAAAGTATGGAAACTTGTTCTTATGCCTAGTGAACACCCTATTGTGGGTTATAAGTGGCTGTTTAGGAATAAGTTAGATGAGCAAGGTTTCATTATTAGGAACAAAGCTATATTGGTTACAAAGGGTTACAACCAAGAGGAAGGCATTGATTATGATGAAACCAATGCTCTCATAGTAAGATTAGAGGCTATTAGGATTCTTTTAGCATATGCATGTCAAATGAACTTTAAAAGTTTTCAAATGGATGTTAGAAGTGCATTTTTGAATGGTCTCATTGAAGAGGAAGTTTAAGTTGAACAAACTCCTATTTTTGAGTCTCACACTTTTCTAAATCATTTTTCAAATTAACTAAAGCCTTATATGGTTTAAAACAAGATCTAAAAGCTTAGCATGAAAGGCTTAATTCGTTTCTTTTACAAAATGATTTTGAAAAAGGCAAGGTTGACACAACTTTGTTTGTCAAAAGGTATAACCAAGATACACTCATTGTACAAATATATAATGATGACATTATATTTGGTGCTACTAATGGATCTCTTTGTGAAGATTTTGCTAAGTGTATGACTAAGGAATTTTAGATGAGCATGATGGGAGAGCTCAAGTTCTTCTTTGGTTTACAAATCAAACAAACCAAAAAGGGCATCTTCATCAACCAAGCCAAGTACACAAGGATCTACTCAAGAGGCATGGCATGAATGGATGCAAAGTAGCAAAGACACTAATAAGTGCTACCATCAAGCTAGACAAAGATGAATTAGGTAAGCCAATTGATAAAAAGACATATAGAAGTATGATTGGATCTCTCCTCTATCTCAATACTTCTAGACCCGACATCATGTTCAATGTATGCATGTGTGCTATGTTTCAATCATACCCTAAAGAATCTCATTTAAATGTTGTTAAAAGGATTCTTAAATATTTATATGACACATTGTATTTAGGGATATGGTATCTTAGAAGATCATCATTTAGCCTTCTTAGGAATTCGGATGCAGATTATGCAGGTAGTTTATTAGATAGAAAGAACACTTTTGGAACTTGCCAATTTATAGGAGAATGCTTAGTTCCTTGGTTCAGCAAAAAGCAAGTTTCAGTTGCCTTATCCACTGTCAAAACTAAATTGTGCCAATGGAATGTTGTTGTACCTAAGTCCTTTGAATGAAACTATAACTCAAGGATTATGACAAGGATGTTGATCACATTCCTATCAAATGTGAAAACACAAGTGCAATAAATCTTTCAAAAAAATCCCATCCAACTTTTTTAGAGCAAACACATTGACATTAGGCATTATTTTATTAGAGATCATATCCAAAATGGTAATATGATGTTAGATTTTATTGACACCAATCATCAACTTGCAAACATTGTCACTAAACCCCTTAATAAAGAAGGATGAACTTCATTAAGAGGGAGCTAAGGATGCTAGATGGAAGCTCCTTAGGGTGAAAATTGATCTCACCTCATATTCTTCATTGTGTTTGTCATTTTGATTGATTGAATGATATATTTGATAAATATGTATGTTAGTTATTTTGGAT
The DNA here is from genome assembly GCA_949677035.1 of Omphalea diandra. NCBI lineage: Eukaryota > Viridiplantae > Streptophyta > Magnoliopsida > Malpighiales > Euphorbiaceae > Omphalea > Omphalea diandra. Next base: position 2,913 of record CATIWR010136824.1, on the reverse strand, counting down.
GTGTTAATTCTTTATACAATTGAGCCTTTCTATGCCAATTTGTTTGAATTAATCATCATTACATTAAGTTGATCACATTTAGGAAGGTCAATTTTTATTCTTTCTTTATTTTTCTTTTTTCCTCATAATTTGTGATCACTATTATCTATTTGTGGCCATTATATACAGGCACTCATCAATTTTTTGTCAAACTCCTAATTCGCTGTTAGGATTTTAAATCGCCATTACAAATTTCTTTGAAAATTCAAATTCTTTGACCATTGACTCCTTCATTTTTTTAAGGAATTCTTATTTATTACTCATAAAATTAGTAATTAGCAATCGCAACCTGCTAACAATGAATTCTAGCAACTATCAGGCATTGATTGATTTAATTGTCAATCAATACCAACTCCTCATTTAATGCATATTTTTACTATTTTATTACCATTTTTCTCAATTTTTGGCCTATGTAAACCATCTTAACACTCCTATCTTCCACATTTACCTTTTCTCTTCTTTTATCACTTATTTCTATTCTTAAACCTTCTAAACTCTTTCAACTTACTTCATGGCGCATAAGAAACTAACTAGAGCAAACAAAGGGAAGGGCATTACCCAACCTCCAAGACCTCCTGCCTTTCACTTAATGAAAAGACTAACCAAATAAGAAAAAGATAGGTACAAAGTAAACTCTAATAAAATTTTGCAAGCAAATAAAATTTCTTCCACCTTTCTCCTAGAGTCACTTGGAATCAATGATGAAATTCATGCATTTTTGTCAAACCTAGGTTGTAATGAGTTTATCTTCAAGGATGTGCACTGTTACATTAAGTAGAAGAGCAAAATCTAAAGCAAGTTCATATGGTTTAGTTTTCAAGGCCTTTAGGGACCCCCACTTTATAACTTTTAACCAACTTTCTACCTTTTTCAACCTTCAAGTGGGAGATAATATACCTTTCATTATCTCTACACTTGATATCATTTATTTTAAATTTGGGTTAGAGATAACCATTGAAACCAAGCATGGCCCAAAAACATCTCTACCCAAATGCATTAACACCCTTACAAATTAGCTTCTTCATCGTATCATTACTTTTTCTATAAATGCTAAGGGTGATGGCAATGAAAAGGTTTCTTAGAAAGACCTAACATTTATATTTTTCCTAACTATGAACCAACTAATTCAAATAGGCTGAGTCTAAAAGCCAATTTCCCCTCCCCTCTCATGTCACAACCATTTACCATTATGTGGAAGCCTTAAATGAGAAAAATGAAAAATTCCTCACTAAAACATACTTGTCCTCCTAAAACTTCCTTGACCTCCCTTATTTGATAAATGATAAGGTTATCCATCCAAATACCTATGTCTATACGTTGGGGTCTCTTGGGGCTAAGAAACATTAAAAAAAACTCAAGCTTCAAAAAGGAAGAGGCTTGTGGTAGAAGAAAGTCCCTAGCTAATCCCATCTTTTAAGCCTAAAGCAAAACCTAAAACCTTTGACATATCTCTCTCTTTTATTGACAAGAAGTTGGTCAATGTGATACGTATGATAAAAAGGAGATTTCTTCTTCATTCCCACCTCCACAGTGACCTAGTGGACCTTCAAGAGAATGTGGATGCAACACCTTGCCATCTCCCAAATTTTGAAGATTGGAAAGATACTACAGAAGAAGAGAAAAACCAATGAGTGGAAGAAAGAGATGAAGCATAAGGTGAAGGAGGAGATGAGGAAGTTGGAGACACTGATGATGATGATATCTCTCTAATCCTTTAGTTTTCTTTTGTTTTTTCCCTTACATAGGCTTGTATTTATTTTCTATTTTTCTTCTTATTGTTCTTTGGCCTAAGTTTGTGATCCTACAAGTTCATGTTTATTTTATGTTTGTTTGTGTTTTTTATTTTAATATTAATAAGATTTGAAGTTTTTCATCCCTTTATGATTGTTCTTTATTTAAATCACTTTATACTTATCCCTATAATAATCTTGTTCTCTTTTTTTTATCTTGACAAAGGGGGAAAGACATAGTGAAAGAAATTGCATGATGTAATTAAAGAGGAGCAATTTTAATTAGTTTATTTGCATTTCAAGTTTAACCTAGTATCTTAACAAGTTTAATTTGTTAAACATTGTTAATCATCTTAACTTCACACTTATGCATTTTTTATCCCTTACCAAATCAATCTAAGTTGTCAAAATCGAAAAAGGGAGAGATTGTTGGAAAAGGTTGGTCAAACATAAGTCAAAACTCTTTTTAATCTTGACAATATAAAGTGATATGTTATAACATCATTTTTAAGGGTTGATTTTGCAATTTTTAAGATAGGTTTACATTGAAAGTTGGATGGGAGTCTAAGTTTCAAGCATTATGAAAGGTATCCTAATTCACGGTTAAGAACTTTTAATTTGTGAGCACTATCTTTCAAAAAGAATGGATGAATTTAGGGTCAGACGAATTTGTGGAGCAAATCGCAGCTGTAAACTTAAAGCTATGAAGTTCAAACAGTCAAATTTGTGATGACCATCACGTCTTCGATGGCGACCGCGACTTTTAGAGTTGTATAGAGGGAACCAAGCCTATAACCAAAGTGTTGGCCTAGTGCACCAAGAAGGGGGGGTTGAATTGGTTGGAAATTTGAACTTTTAATTTTGGAGGAAACACACATGAATGAAAGATTAGAGAAAGGGTAGGAGAAGAATAAACACAAGAGTTTTATAGTGGTTCGGGTATTAACCAACCCTACATCCACTCCCCAATTCACCAATTGGGTATTTCTTTTAATCATTAGTGTTTTACAAGCTCACACTCAACTTAGTGTTTAGGCTCACACTAAACCTTACAACTTGTGTTTTACAGGCTCACACAAAAAACCTTTTATAAGTGTTTTCAAGGCTCACACTAAAACCTATCACAATATGTGTTTTCTGGCTC